>DWPA01005086.1:0-12172 GCA_018251375.1 Calpodes ethlius | reverse complement strand
AACTAGTAATACGCACATAACTTTTTGAAAATTAGGGGTGCGTGCAGGATTCGAACTCACGCCGCCTCGTTCGGAGAACCAACGTTTGAACTACTAGGCTATCACTGCTTATAATTCTCAAGTTACTGCCACTTTAAACGTAAAAGTCAGACCGGGATCCACGTCGCTGCGTGCTCAGCTATCTCTGTAGTATAATGCTGTTGTAAATATCGTGTCAAAGTCACTCGATTGTGTTTCGTAATAGTGTTGGATATCGCAACTTAGCAATTAATTTTGTGCACATCTTGGATAAAAAAATATTTAGTAACAGCAGAAAAAAATGTTAATTGGTTTTATTCATGTTGTTGCTACCCTTTAGATCGGTAGGTATTGACCTTGCCAGATGAGCTAGGGGTGCAGGCTTCGATCCCGTCAGGGGCAGTTTTATTTCACTGATAATTATATTTTAATTGTCTTTATTGGGTAAAGTACATCTGTACTTAATTATATAATTATAAAAAAAATCTCAATATTAATTGTGATTGTGAGCTCTTGAATAGTTTAACATACCTAACCAAAAGTTGACTGGCACGTTTTATAACAAGGAAAATGGTATTTCTAGGAAGGAGTGAAATAAGTTATATTAACATCTCAAATTCTATTTCCACCGTTCACCCTCCTTAGTGAAGAGTTAAATATTATATCGGAAACTCCTTAATCTATATAGAATACCATATAAAGTTATCACGTCAATAAACGCCAATCTAATCCTATTATTGAGAATGTCAATGCTCATTTAATTTCGATAAAAGCTATCGTCGATAAATGTCAAATACACCGGGTACACACCGCATAGAGGTGTCAAGTGTAAAATATTGGGCCACGCGACTAGACTACGGCTTTCGTAACACAAAAATGTTTTACACAACCGACGCGCAGCAAACGAAAAACATCGGACATGTCAACTTAATGTTCGCATAAATTAAATTTATTCAAAAGTGAAGCAAAGATAATAAAAGTGAGCGCCGCGCAAACAATTTGCAAACATCCAGCGAAATTGAATCGAGCAAAAAGTACCATAAATCAAAGAAGACGTCCATAAACATTCGTATCGGAATTATGTGTCTAATGGAGTGTAAACTCGTGAATATGAAGCATTTTATGGACGAGTTCGAGATTACGCGAACGGCGCGTTGACACCGCGCGCGGTCAGCGATGTACGACTCTAGTGCGCTCGCATGTCGACTGACCGAGACAACAAAAAAAACATAATTGTAATTTAAAATAATATAGGTACCGTACAAAGCCTCAACCAATATTGTTTTTAACCACGTAACACATTTATTGTTCTTGTACAACCAGTAAAAGCTCGTGAGAAGCTTATTGCTTTTGTTGCACTTTCCACACAAGCAAGATATTCGCGACCTCCTTCTGAAATTAGCATAGTAAAACTGTTATTTCAAGTTTATCAGTGTAATATCAGATACATGTGCCTCTGACCGTTCCAAAAACAGAATACTATGGGGCGATAAAATCAGTTATTCGATTTATCGAACAAGTTCCTTAATCCAAGTGATGATACAATTGTCCAGGTGGTAATAACTGTTCGTGTAATTCGTTAAACGGATTCCGATAAGTTACGTTCGTGTTACTGCGACGAAATGTATCGCGGTAAGTTCCTGCAACGGATTACCGGAGAATCACTTGCGTTTTTTGAATCGAATGATTGTTGTTTCAACTCTCCGTGCTCACACGTCAGACGGCAGAGGTAGAAGCAAGATCCTAAAGTTCTAAAACATAATTTAGTGTAACCATGGTCATGATAATGATCTAGTTTTTATAGTTGATTTATATTTTGTTTACGGCAGTTTTAAATAATAGTAGAGGTTGATTGTGTTCCTGTTTCGGTTTTAAGTATGTTTGATTTTTTGGTTTTGTAACAATAGGAGGTAACAGTAAAAAAAAATATTATATTATACTACATTTTGCTTTCACCCACGTGTGAAAATAGAACAGCAATAAAAAAAATACGTTTCCTTTCTATCATTGGTTGCTAAGCAACGCTTCGTTGTTAAACGCTTTTTTCATTTATCTGAATTATACATCGTAATCCGTCTTTCCATAGAAAATAGATATATTTTCGCGTTGAAAAGTAACCTATGGCACGCTCCATCATCTCAAAGACACGTAAAACGTGAAAGAACGACAAACAAACAAATAATCACAATTTTGCATTTATACTTTTAGTATACATGTGTCTTGGAAGAAAGATATTAAGGTGTAATAATACGAAAACAACTGGAATATTTAGTTTAGTTAGTTTCACATCCTGGTATGTAGTTTTATACGTGTAATCATTTTGATATTTCAGAAACAGAACACGCGTCAAATGAGTTGTCTGATTCCATATTTCTTTCATAATTTTATACAAACTCCCGTCTAAGATTTCATTAATTCTTTTTAATTATTCATACGCGTAAAATAAATTCCATGATCGATTTATATAAGACATACTTCCAGTCAATAGAACTGTCATCGAATTAAATTTATATCGATTTAATCCCAGCTTAATTAATACAAAACTATTAGCGAAACTTTCAAATACGATCCATTCATCACAAAAATACAAATTAAATTAGCAATAACATTGATTTATTAAACGGCAGAGATGATAATTAATCAGCTTTAAACATTTGCACCGAACTGTACTTAAAGGTGAAATGTCGGGATAAATCGAAACTTGGTCTATTAACTTGTACACACACACACACACACACACGCACAGATAGAGAGAGAGACAGAGACACACACACACACACGCACAGATAGAGAGAGAGACAGAGACACACACACATAGAGACGCATACACATATATACGATTTTTTATACTTATGTTGATAACAATATACGGAATAATATCATTATATTCATGGCCTAGGTTATTACCGTATTAAAACTAATAAATACCTTTATAACGAAACAGTTGTTAACTTTAACAGGCAAGGAGACACTTAGTTTATGATGGAGTTTCGAACGATCTGTCATAATTAAATACATACGCAAATAAAACTGCACGTGTGAGTTGTTAGCCATTAGAGGGTTCCTTTGCGTGGGGTCTGTGCTGAGAGGATCAGGTCATGCTATAAAGATTCATTGTTATCGGAATTAGAAGCATATAATGTTAGTTTTTAGAATATGACCTTAACAAACATACTAATTAACAGCCTAAAAAACAGGACAAGTTAAGTAAAACGTTGTAAAACACTCCTTCTTCAACAAACTTGAAATGCATTACTTGTGAGGAGTCGGGCGAGCCGCGATCGCTGTACTGCTAACAATACATTTAGGTCAAAGACAAATCCCATCTTCCAACTAACAACAAGAGCTGCTTGCCGGCTTGAACCCGCAGTCACGAACTGCTCGTAAAAATGAACGCCAGTTAACAATTTAACCGAACCTTTGCATGTAGGGCGGCGGCCGACATTTGCAAAGGTTACTTCGAACTTTAGTTTACGCAAACACATCGCTCCTTCAAATTATTTTGCCTCCTCGCGCCCAATAAATCCATTATATGGCTCCTTATAAAGCTCCTTTTCCGTTTTCACTACTAGCTGCGCTGTGCTTTACTCCACTTAGATCTCTGACTTTATTACTTTAATATTTTCAATATGCCAGCACCACACAATACCACACATCCCCACATCTGTGTAATTTAAGGTGTTTACGGTAAAAGTTTCCGTAAAAAAAACTGAGTATAGTTTTTCAAATTTGTATCTACGTTATTGGTTCACTTTACACTTACATAAATAAATAATTGACGCAGCTGATGATAAATGTCACCAATCCATCGAGTCGTGTCCATAGTGTCGATACCGTTATGAGCCGGCCGCGTCGTAGCGATAATGACATTACAAGAATTACTATAAGTCGATTCTTTAGGCTGTTATTAATCTTATAATTCATTTAAAATAATTTCATCATATCATATCAACATATGACATATACACTTATGCATGATAATATATTGATTTTAGTAACATATTGGGAAGGTGCTTTCTCACAGAGGAGTAAAAGGAGTCCACTGAATTGCCCGAATGCGCCTTAATTAACGCGTTAAATGCTTGGCTACAAGAATTGTCCAGTAACTTGGTAATTCGCATGTTACACCGTTGCCCACATCTGTGTAGTGGCATTGTTAGCGAGTTAATCAACGCGTTAGGGCGTATAGCAGTGATATAAAGATAGCTAGGATCATACAAAACAAGATTATATATGAAGCTGTATAACACACGCCCACACCTTATCAAAAACTTGAATGTGGTTCTCTTAGCAGACTCTGAGTGGAAGTCACCAGCGGTTGTCATGGCAACTGAACAAGTCCCAGCGATGATGTACGATAACCGTTGATGCGAGATGTTAACTGCGCCGGATAATATCTGTCGGGCCCACTGTTAACTATTACTGCACTGCATTGCCCCATTACTTCCCGACAAAACATCTATTTTAATTCCCTATTTTAATATCTTTTAAGCTTAAAAGCCCATATGAATTTATGACTTGGTATTGAATAATATTTTGGGGGTGTAGTAGATCGAGTATTAGTGCCCACTGAATCCGAGTGACATGTGCAATGAAATAAAAAATGACACATATTTAAAGTTCATCGCAGACGAATTCCCGTGTCTACGAACATGTGCTACCTAATAAATGAGATGGAGCGCCTTATTAAATGGTCAGTACTGGAGTAAATAATCATCATCATCATCATCATCACAGCCCATAACTTTCCCAACGCTGGGCTCAGGTCTCCTCACACAATGTGAGGGCAGGAGTCCATTAGCAGATTTAACATACCTTCAAGAACATTTTGGAGAGCTCTCGGGTGTATGAGGAAACTCATGATGTTTCCTTCACTGAAGCTAGTGATAATTACCTTGTAATACGCAGATAAATGTTTGAAAATGAGGAGTAAATAATATGGGTAATAAAATTAACAGTGAAAATTACAAATGTTTAAAGTGTTAGGGGTTGGATTAGTAGTAGTAGAGTAGAGAAGTATAAGTACGGGGTATTCACGATATAGTACGACGTATACATTGCAATCAATCACACAGAGCGTGGCCACGGCTGAACTACCCATACGTTAACAACAACAAAATATGTTACAATCAGCGAGCACCACACATCGTGGGTACCCGTATTTAAAACCGAAAATCGATATCGAGCTAACATAATTACAGTTTCGCCGCCATTAATCCAAAATTTTGTTTTCGCTCCGGCGACACTTGATACTTGTTCAAATAAATGAGTTTGGCCATTAAAGGGTTAAATGGATGGAGTCGAAGGCTTGTATGATTTATTGCTGTTGGGGAGGCTGAGATTTATGAATGTTTTGCTGAATCTATTATGCGTATAAATGAATTAATGTTCGCAAATGGTGAAATACATCTATGTAGTTCCATCGAACTGTAGTGAGTTCGATCGACGTTAGATTGAAACATACTGCGGAATGTAATGTATTAATTGTGGATAGATATTTTGAAAGACTTCGGGATTTAGTTTTAGGAGACTGTGTCTGTATGTGAGGATGATCTTGTAATGGACGATGAACTGTTTTATGTAAATAGGTGACAGACGGGTCGGCGAGTCACCTGATCGTTAGTAGCTGCCGTTACCCATGGACACCAGCTACGCAAAAAACATCGCGATACGGTGCCAGCCTAGTAAAAAATGGAAGAAGAAAAAAACATATATTTCGATGTTGTTTTCTGAAAATATAGATAGGACGTATTAACATTATACAGTATATAAGTCAGTTAATAGGTTCGGATGTTATTGTTTGGAGATTCAGAGTTAAATTACGTTGATATAGCGATAAATTGTAAAAGAAGATATATCCTTTAAAATATGTTGAAAGCTTTTGCGGTTTTGACTCTCAGTCCGTGGGGCCTCGATGCTCATTATCGTGTCTTTAATAAAATCTTTAGAAAAGTTAAACACGTAACTTGCAAACTCAGAGCTGGTTAATTTCTTGCTCAGCGTGATACAGCGAAGAAATTTTGCTTCTCAGCTACTGAATTACCGGTTATATAACTTACGTACCCAGATTATTTTTTATTTTAGGTCATTTATTTGTTATATTTAATAAATATTGTACCTAATTTAATCTATGTATTCATTGCGCAATAGGATTTGAAGTAGTGTTATTATATAAAATTCATTTCTGCAATTAACTGCAAGTAGGATAAAAAGTCTTGTGAGTTTCTGCTTCTTTTGCTTTAGGGACCACGCACACCATAGTATTAAGCACATTTATATAATCATACGTTACACTCACAGATCATTCCAAGAATTTTGTTGCTTATTATAATCACTCTAACTGTTTACACCACACATGCCACACAGTGTTACAGTTGCTGTAAATCTTGGAACAACATCCGTAGAACAAAGTTGTAGTAATTAGTTAAGTTTGCATTACCAAAACTTAAACTTCCATTATCCTAATTTACTGACCCAGAAGGAAAATGTGTAAAACTTAACGTTTCACCTTACTTAGTATGTAGTCTAACGTTGTTGCCATACGTATAGAACGTCCCGACAAAATTAAGGAATTTAACTGGGAATTTTTGGGTATGAACGGCCCTACCCATCCTTGAGCCAACGTTTTTTGTCAGTAGTTCGTCTTGCTGAACAGTGGACGAAGCAATAAAGTTGGGTTACTTCTGTGATTGGAGGTTGCTTTCGTTGTAGGGTCTGTGTATCATTATGCACTATGGTAAGTCTCTGCTAGATATTACTCTATTCGATAGAGATTTCCGTGGCCAAAAGTATAATATAGAAATCGAAGTGCTATGAATAAATATAAGGATTACAATGAAAATACCATTTAGAAGTATAATGATAAGATAGTTAGTTATAGATTGTGTCTGCGGGATTATGAGTAAAATTTTACAGGATATGGTTACTGTCACTTTTAATAAATAAAAATTCACAGTAACCGTGAAACTCAAAGTCTTAAGTTAATGAATGAATTGAATTTGCTGAAGAATGTGAACTGCCCGTACTTCACATGAATAATTTTCACGACAATGACAAGGAATAATCTTCGAATATTAATAATGATATATCTACCTACCTACTGGTACTTTAATATAAAATTATAATTAGCAGTAATGATAATTAAATAAACAAATACTCCCAACATGTGTAGACACACATCCACACGTTTTTTACCATATCAACATCGAAACAGAGCGTTACTATTATCAAATTCCACGAAGCCTTTTGTTTACCAGCTTTTAGTGGTTCATTTGTAAAAACTTTTCGTTACTAAAACGTAATTACTGATTAGACTAACAAAGGCCGAACATAACGAGAAACGAAATTATGATAAGCAAAACTATTTCAATGCCTCTTTTAAATTTCGAGAACAAAGTTATACGAATTCTGGTAAATATTTAACATTAAACATTAATAAGTGTTTCCAGGAAGTTTAAGAATCGATAAATGCAGAAGTAGAGATAAATGTTCTAATGGCGATCAGATCTCGTTGAAGAGTAAGAGATAATGATGATGATAATGGTGCAGATAAGAACCATCATAGTCTATTCTGTGTGTATACCTGATAGAAGAGACATCGAGGTCGGAAGTAATGATGATTTGTCTTGGCCATTTGTAACCCTCTTCACAAACCTTGCAGCGACGGCTGACGAAAATTGAAACATGGATTTGGAGATAAAATGGATTTAAAAGCTGCTAAGATGAACTCATTGAGCTATATGCAAATTTGAAGCTTATTTCATGTCAGTCTTTGGAAGATAAAAATAAAGATTGAAAACATCTGCGTCGTAATTTGCACGAAATGCAGAAAAGAACATTGAATCTTCATTAATATTAATGTATACAAATAAAATTGAATGCTTAATTTCATCATTTATTTGAGATTTATCCAAACATCTGACATTATGCCTGTTGTTGGTGTAAAGCAGGTTATTTTCCATACATGTGGTCGCCAGACTCGCCACATGCGGTAACGTTAATCTATCCAACCGCCAGGAGCGATATCCTCTCGTGACCTAATTCACCGCCCTACTACAACAATATTATTAATTTAAGTTTTGATTATAACAACTCGGTCTCGGGACGACTCAGATTCAACATTAAACTTCGAAGTTTCAATAAGGAAATATTGATATTGACTGATGTTTAAGTGTCCCATTACCTATTGACTGAGGTACGTTTTAAAATAGAAGGAATAAAAGTAATTTCAGCTTGTTTATTAAATAAAGGTCTAGTCTTTTATTGGTTCTCCTGTACCTACATAGTAATGACATTGTATTTTCCCACCGTGATGCATAAGTCTCTGAAAATTAATATGACATAAACAGCTGAATATCGATGCAGTCATAGGACCTGGGATTGAATAGTGGTGTCCGAAAGTGGAGTCATTTCTCGAGCAAAGTCAACTTTTCTTTTATAAAGTCAAGGATGAAAACTTCGCGAAGGATGCCAGGTTTAGACCAAAAACAGAATCGTAGGTCAACACGTAAACTGTTGGATCAGTATCGGCGCTACGTCGTGTTCAAAGCAGAAGTGTGGAGTGTGAGCCGGCCGCACGAAACACACGCCTGTAACAATGAATGTAATATAAACAAAGCGATTTTCCTGGTCGATACCATATCACGTGCGTGTCCACGCGAATTATCCACACAATGAGTTGTAAATACGCTGATTAAATTTATTCAAATAACATAATGGATATTTAAATGCTTAGTGTGCAAAAATTTAAAAAACCTTCGTCGTCAAAACCACACTCGCGTACGTACACACACAATGTCGTACAGCACTAGCTATTCTGCTGTGTAAAGAGTTATTGCTAGTAGACTACTTTTTAGATCATGAAGTGTTCAGGTCAGACTTTAACATTGTCTTTAGATTACAACCCTTACCCTTAATATTTACTGAGATCACCTTTCATATTAATGACCAGGGAGGGTCAATTTATACGTGATGCAGAAGATACCACAAACATTCAACACATGAATTCATTTGTTTTGTACTTTCTCTCTCTTTCAATTAGGAAAGAAGTACCCCGAATGTAAACTGTTTCTTTAACACTGCAAACGTGATAGCTGGTCGTATAGGTTCTTACTGCCATGCGATTGGAGAACCGTAGTCTAATACTATGTATAAGAAAATAATGGTAAAATTGCATTACCATGAGCGTCGCAGTTTAAAACAGAGCTATTATATGATGTGATGTGTGTGTGTGTGTGTGCGTGTGGATGTGTGTTACTAGCTAATTAACATAACACCCCATAAAGCCCACGCCTAAACAACTCGCGGCGTAATTAATCGACGAAATCTTTATTTGACGCCCGTTCGGCATTGTGGTGTAATGGGTCGATTTGGTGCAAACACAAAAATAATGGCTCGCTATAATCCATTGTGCCGTTATCTGGCGATCGGAGATAAAATAAATTCAGTATGTTCACTGTGGCTATTGTACCAGTTGACACGGTAGGGCTGCCGCACGATTATAATTATATCATTTGTACATGAATAATCTGATTGTAACTTGTTTTTTTGTTTATCTTTAATTCGAAAACGTCCCGTCTGAGTGTGTTTTGGTTTATCGGTTATTTTTAACAGATTACGTAGTATTTTGTTTTAACGTCACTGGCTTATGTTAGCGACATGAATAAATGTGTCTACTCGCTGTTATATCAACAAAGATATAATTCAAAAATAAAAAATACTTAGTTACAAATATTGCAAGAAAATAACACACGAAAGAATGGAACCTTCTTTTGAGAAGACCCCGCAATTCCCTGTGGTCAAATTTCCCTCTGACTTAGCGTTCGTAAGTTCAAACGATTTCCCGGAGCTGAAATTCATGACGTGTTACATAAAGCGTTCAGACGTTATTCGGTATTATTGGTGGTTTGAAAAATAACATTAGATAATAAGTACGACTTTGTCTAATATTTTATATAGATGCTTATTTTTCATTAATTAATTTTATCACAACGTCTAACAACTTATCTGATAATTACCCGTGACCCGCGGAGTGCTCCGCGCGTCGCCAGCCGCCAGCCCTGACTGTACAATGGCAATAAACCTTGGTATTGATTAAATCTGTATAGTTGCATTGCGTTCCTGTACGGTCGGTACAGTCGGGAACAAACTGTGTTCACCTTAAGTAATTAGGAAGTATATTAATTAAGTCCATATTATAAAAGTATAGCTTTAGTATAAAAGTACTCCTTCCTTTAACAAAGACCTTTTCTGTTCTGCAATCCACAAATTGCTATGTAATGAGGTCAGGGTCAGTATTTTTTTTTATTATTTTCTTGTTGTTAAACTAATGACATAGTATGTAAAGTGTGTAAAGTAGACCAGCACAAAATATATACAAAATTCAAAAGTGTTAGCTACATAAATGTACGCCGAGGCCAGGAATAGAACCTGAGACTTTTGCTTGTCAAACTTCGTTCCCTTCACAATCTTATTGGACTTAAAGGCCGTGAATTTATTTTTGGTTGATATTTTGTTAACATATTAAATATTTAATATAAAATTAATAAAAAATATTTAACAGGAAGGTTCAATTTGCCTATGGGCATCATAGGACATATAAATAATCTAAATAAAAAGTTAAAAAACCAGTATCAAAAAGACCGTCAAAAAATGCCACCTCTCTCACTTAAAATCTAGTTGTGAAGAATTTATATTAACAAACTTGTTGCAAGAGTTATGTAAAATAGATTAGAATGCATGATTAGGTAGATAGTCGTTCGAACGGTGTGCCAAAAAAATAAAAGAATAAATATTTTTTCAAAACAGGTTTTATTTCGATATGGTTAGAAGTTAAAATAAATGAGTAAAAAATTAAACATAAAATTTATTTTATTCGTGAATAACAACCTGATATGATGTGAAATATTAAATAATATTAAAAGTTGTAAACATTTTAGAAAGTACAGGATTCTAATTCAACGTCCATGACTGACCTCAGTAAACAAACTTACGATATTTATTACATTTCTAGTTTAAAAAATCGTATCAACAAACAAATATATAATATTTATGAAAATTAACATTATAATAGTTTACATAGTTATTAATAACCTCCTTTAGCTACGCACTAAAACCTTGTATTATTATTCAATATTTTTAATTTTAATAAAAAAATAACAAAATAAAATGATAACCGAACATTTCCTCGCGAGCGTACCGACGTTCGAATCAGTATAAATTAAAATTAAATTTATCTGAGGGTGTTCCGGACGTACGTTCGGCAGTGGCGTGCCCACGGCACGGGACGGCGGTCCGATCGTCTCTTCAGATTGTTTATAGTTACAACGTGAAATAACAAATACCTGTACAAAAAAATCTAATAAGCTTTAAGTTTCAAAATATGTTATTCAAAATTGCACGCGTTCTAATTCTGATCTTATCGGGCGATACATCCATGGCAGACTCTAGTGACTAGAACAGCTACCGGCCAATCATATAAAACCAATAATTATAATAATATAACACATTAAATAACATACATATAAAAATACCATGAAGTATGAAAATTACAGCATTATTTTTCACCATAAAATAACATTAAATGAACTCAAATGCGTGTATATTTATAGTAACAGTCACAAGCGTTTAGTATTTGTTTAGAACAAAAAAATATATATGCGTTTATTTAATATAGTCCAGAAGAACAAGTAACCGGGGCTTCCTGGTACTTGTTCAACAAATATATTAAGATTTAATACAGATACATACTTACTCTAGAAGTACTACATAAGGTAGACAAAGAGATATCATGAGGAATCCTAACAGATGTTTGAACTTACCGATTACACTTAAAACAGATGCGATTAACTATCCCTAGGGGTAGCAATGCATGTGTGCCTATCGAGTGGGAGAAATGACTAACGATTACTTATTACACGATTATTAGTAATTATTAACAGGACTAACCTAACCCAACGGCCACAGTCCTCTTTCTAATAAATATTAACAAACTGATATTGTTATTCACAACTAACTATAGTCCCTATTAACGGACATTATTAAGGCAGTGATAGTCTAGTGTTTCGAACGTTAGTTCTTCGAACGTGGGGTCGTGAGTTCGAATCCTGCACGCACCTCTAATTTTCAAAAAGTTATGTGCGTATTACTAGTTAAT
>DWPA01005085.1:0-12173 GCA_018251375.1 Calpodes ethlius | reverse complement strand
AATAACTTCGGCCTTTGACTAACGAATTTATGTCATAGTTGTCTGGAAAAAGATTATTATTCACTTTGGCTATTAAAAGTAAAAAATATAATATGTTTAAGCGAAAAAATTTATATATGTAACTGTGACCAATATTTTCAGCAACCCTGCAGCAAACTATTACACCATCACAAGTACCTAACGATCATTCAACCACACAGGTAAAATTCATTTAAATAAGATTTTATTACCGACTCAGACCGATTTACCGATTACACTATTAAATCACAACCCATAACTGTCCCACTGCTGGGCTGCGGTCCTTTCTCACAATGTGAGGGGTACAGGCCACAATCCACCAAGCTAGCCAAGTGCGGATTGGTAGACTTCACACACCTTCGAGAAGATTATGGTTATCTTAGGTGTGTAGTATTCCTCACAATATTTTCCTTCATCGAAGCAAGTGATAATATTAAGTAATACGCATATAACTTTTTGAAAATTAGAGGTGCATGTAGGATTCGAACTCACATCCCCAACGTTCGGGAAACTAATGTCTGAACCATTAGGCTATCTATATATAAGATAATATAAATATAAGAATATTCATAAATTTCTATTTCAAAAATAAGACACGTTTGATGTGCGCCGTTATTTATTCATTGTCCTTGAATAAATATTGCACGTTTATTCCAACACAATCACTAAAAGATTTCTTTCAAAGTTTTATGGTATTTAAAATCCAACATATATTAAAAATATTAATATATTTTCCGAAGCACGGAAATTTTAGTGACATACCTATAGCCAGGATTTCAAACATTTATTTTTGAAAGCAAAAAGCGTTTCTTTAGTTCATACGATTGTTTACGATTAGCAAAAGTTGTAATTCTTCTAAATTTGAGCGATCGATTCAGAATTTCAGTAGAAATATGCGGTCTGTAGTAGTTGGAAATTGGTGTAAGACCACACGTCCTCTAACTTTTTCCGAATTAATATCTCCTGTGAATTTGGCAAACTCCCACAATATCGCCGTCCAAATCTCCTTCAATTCCATTTAGAATATCAAAATCAGAATAATCGCATTATTCAATCGATGCAATCTCTGTTTTCTCAGAATGCCTTTTTTACTTGAAATGAATTACTGATACGTTGCATAAAATTGTACCTTCGATGTGTTTGGAATAAATTACTAAGCTATTAGTATATGTTGTTATGATGTTCATAATGTCTCTACTTATTAAAAATAAAAGTTACATCAGTTTAAATAAAATTAACCAAACTATTTTTTGTTTTTTTTTTTTACAATTAGGTAAGATGGATCTTACGCAATTTGAAATACAGATTATATAGGTCCAAAGGTAAATTACTTTATATTAAAAGATAAAATTATGTATAGACATTTCAATATCTGTATGTCATTGTTTATAGACTCTGCAGCTTAAAACAAATTACAATTTAACATTACAAGCAAGATAAATCTACGATACAGAGGGACTTGAACACCTTTTGGATCTGTATTGTGTTGATATGTTTTTTAATTTTATCATATATTTACGACGCTGTTGGATTGTGCGAATTCAATCGGAAAATGTATTTTTCAGGTATTGAGACATTAAAGTTTTTGTCAAATTTAGTCTCTCGTGTATTATAATATCATATTAATTTATTCCTGCATACCTAAATAATTCCTCGTGTAATTTCAAATACATATTAAAACTATGTGAATCATAAAGGCAGTTGTTTTCTGAAACCAAGATATGTACATACGAGACACGTGTGCGCCGTCATGCCAGCGATTAGACAAAAGCTTTGACGGCGCAAACACTCGTTTTGGGGACAATCATTATGAGAAAATCTTCCAAATGACTAAAACACAATAATAAAGACATTCATAGATATATCCCGTGCACTTATGAACGACACTCACGTCTGTGATGAGTATCTTAGACGGAATAAAAGTACCGCTCTGCTGTGAGCCGCCGCGGTCCAGGTTGTCGTTAACGTTGAATTACCAAAAACAGTCGTCTCAAAATCTGCCAAAACATGCATCTTCACTGATAACAATAGACTGGTGTTCCGGTCTACAATATAAACTAGCTACACTTCGTGAATACACCTATGTTTGCTTAAGACATCGATCACGGTACCAGAACAATACTATTATTATTTACAGGTGATTATGCTCACTTCATTCGTCCCTCAGTCTTAGGTCCACTGTTGGATCTTCGCGTCCGCCTGCGAGAGTATGATCAGTATTGAGTCTTTAAATCTACTTGATGCCTGCTGTCTCCTTCAGATTGTTAGACTAAGTGTTCTAGAGGCATACTATGCTACTTTTCGCTATGCAATCCGTTATAGCTACATTTTTTATTTTTTTAGTTACTTAACCGTCGGTTACCTGGCTCATAAAGGTTCAGGATCTCAAATAAAGACGCTGGTATCTCAGCGATCAGTAATAACTTCATGTAATTGCAATATTTGTTATCGTCTAATGATGATTGAAGAGAGTTTTGTTCATATTTCAAATAAATTTCGTATTCAAATAAATTTAGAATAATATTACGTTGAAAGTAAAAATAAATAAATAATATTAAAGTTAAATAGTTGAATCGTACTATGTCCTTCAAATGTTAGTCAGTGGGGATTGTATTTATTTTCAGTATTAATATTTCTACAATGTGATCACAACGTCTCAACCCTGCTCTGATTGCGTGAACGAAAATTACGAAAACTGAAAACATATATTAACTATTTACTTAATTACCGTTCCAGCTAGACGTTCAACCTCGTAATCTTAATAGGGTTGTCTTAATGTGACCGAATTCCTTCAATCTAATGTCATTATTTTACGCATCAACCGAATGAAATAATTTAGATAGCCGTAAAAAGCGGCGTAGATAAGAACTAACTGTCATATGCGCTTCGGTTTTCGGAGTCTTTATGGTCCAAATACGGCTAGTGTATAGTTAGAGCCGGCGTATTTGGCACCGGACCCTCTTGAAATGTACCGCTAAGCACATGTATTAGCTTCGCTATGGCATGACTGGAATCACAAGTTGGATAAGTGAATTCCTTGCGGAGATGCTTTTTGCTCCATTTACTTGTTTATTTTTAGTAGTTCCGTAACAAAATTTGAATTACGAAAGGGTGTATCTATTTAACGTAAATATCTTGAATGATATGTGTTTAATAATTACAAAAAAATAATTTTATTTTGTCAGTATTATAACCATATTTCAAAGCGGTAAAAGGAGGGAAGTGAGACCATAGATAACTTAACGTTATTTTTTTCTAATGGACTGTTGCTTTTGGCCCTGGCGGTCTATATAGAGGATAAAAATTTAACGTTAGCGCTGTACCAGTTTCAAGTTATGACAACATTAGCTATATGGGTAGTATAATTTTTGCGGCATGTTTTAAAGAACTTTTGATTGCGGAATTATTTTTTTTTATATCGTTTCGTTTGAGTAACGTTACTTTTTTCTGGTTTTTCTAAGTTAGCAAAGCATTAAGTTTAAGTGTTATTGATATTTACCTGACGGTGACCCCAAAAGTACCACTAGATGATGCATTTATAAAATTTAGAATATTCAGGTATAGAATATTACCACTGAGTAAAGGTTGGTAGTGTTATAATTAAATAAACGAATATATATATATAAAAACTAAAAATACGCTTTAATAGTGCCAAGAAATAACCATGCTGTTCATCTTTGAGGAGTTCCCACGCCTAGAACTTGTCCTGAATGTAATATCGGTCATGCTTGTGAAAAAAAAATCTCATCGGAACTAAAGCAATATGTCATAGACTGTAGGATGAGAAGCTTGCAAGACTTAACCCAAACAAACATACAAATAAACTAACAAACATACCAAGTTAAATAAAAGCTTAACGTTACTGTACTTTTAAAATTAGCTCAGACAATAAAACATCGTTAATATCAGTCGTGTATCGGCGCAGAGTGTCAAAGGATTTGTTTCTAGATCGGGGACAAGAAATCTTGAGCGTGACGGTATTGACTCCTGCGCATTCGAAATGCGAGCCGCATATCTCACAGGACATTCGCGCGATCGAACCAATGAACGATTGCTATTCAACGTGTGCCGTTGTATACCTAATTATAAAATATTATCAAATTGGAACACATGTTGGTATGTCTGTTCATTAATGGTTTTTTGCAGTCTTAACCATATAAATATCGAGTAAGTATTGATTTTTATCGAGCATTATGTATAAAACCTTGTATAAAACTATTTGAAATCGAACCTAAATAATAAATCAGGTGCAGTATACCTTTTCATGTTAGATTATTACGAGGTAAGTTTCAAAAAACGTTTCGATATTATCATAAACTTAAGCATTTGTGGAACATCTTACTTGGCAGTGTAACCTAAAAAAAGTTTCGTATAACTGCGCCATGAAATTAACCGAGTTTTCTCACCTTAAGATTGCAATACATGGCTAGAAATGTTGGCGTAGAATAAAAATAATCACAAATATTTTATTAATCATCTTTTTCTCTTTAGTAACGCTATTTAACTCGCCATCTTTAGTTATCATTTTCAATATTTTTAAACTATAACTACACCTAAAAGGCTTCAGATCTATCAATCATCTGTGCCAAATATATCAGTCAGTTACATAAAGAGGTACGCATTCTTCATTACTTTTTATGGTACTATAGTATTAATGAGATATAGTCTACATAATGATAAATACCCGCTATGACCTATATATATCTAAGTATAATCAACACAATAGTGGAACAAGAAAGATACTAGTCCTATGGAATAGGTTGCAGTCTCTACTTATTGTTAGCCTTTCTGTAGCTTTGTTACCCTTTTCTTAAGTCGTTCTTAGTCTTTTATCGATACTAAATCGGCAGTTGTATATTCATATTATATCATTCAATAAGTAGTAAAAATATGGATCCATTTTTAATAAACAGTACGACCTAACGGTAAGTTAAACAACCGACCAATCATCTAGACCAAGGTATTATCATTCTATAGTAATAGTTAAGTATATTAGTAATATATTATAGGAAGGTCTTCGGAAACTTGGTTTGGTTTTTACTTGTAAATAAATAAACTTTACAAGGTTCCTAAATTACGAGGAAAGACTCGTGCCCTGAAGGGTTGATATATTTAAATATTTCGAATGTAAAACAGCTGCGTTTTATTTGCAATAAAAGCTTTTTCATGACACTTAGCCGCTAAGTTAGTGATCTAGCCTAGAAGTAGGGTACAGTTTTTTTTTAATTTTGTAACCCAGGCCACACCGCGGGCTACAGCCAGTTATAAAATATGGCGCGTCCCGGTTGTCACAAGTGACAGATGGCTCGTTGAGCTCATTATATTGTACAAGACAATTTATACTCCACGTAACGCATTGTTTTTCTCTACATTTACAAAATTCTACTGGCTCTGCTAAAGACCAATTGTGAATTCCGAACGCGATTTTTATTATTTTGCTTGCAGTGTCACGCAGGATACTCGGAAAGGATATTTCGCGTCTTAGTCACGGTTCATTTGTTGTTAAATGTTGGTAATAATCTGTTAAAAATTTAGTTTGCTTCGAAGGTTCAACGGCCGCTGCGAAATTTACTATATTTATGCTGGCCGCGCACAAATGCCTTTATCTTTAAGTTTTAAGGTTCTGATATATGATGAATTTAAAATTGATCTCTTTTTATAGCTGCAATAAAAATAAATACAAGCCCGGAATTATAAGCAACTGTGTTTTATATACAAGTACTTGGTTATCAAGCTCAGGACTCGCGTATAATTTTTTTTTTTTAATTCATTCATGAATATACTTACTCGTAACTCCAAAACATTATTTAGTATTCGAATAATCGTTTTTAATACTCTACACATTAGTATTTTAACCCTCTACACATTTTAAAACAAATTGCACCACATATTATATTTTAAACAAGTTACTTCAAGTTACTTACAATGTTTTTTTAGGCAATTATTAAATGAATCGTGAATTAATAATTAACAATAAAGAGAATTCCCTTGAACAACTTAATTAATTAAATAACTCACCAGTAGTAAATGGGGAATAAAACAATTTCATCGAGTTTACAATTACAATGTGGACTATACTTGAATACTTAAGCAATTTGCTCTACATAGACATTAATGTTGGCAGTTAACCAATACTTTCTAGAATGAACCGTGCAAATAATGAAGCGAAAAGTATGCAAATGTTTTACTTTGTTTGGGTAGCCTGGGCTATCCACCGCGCCGGCTCATTGATTCATTACCATACACGTTGCAGTGCATGTTACCAATATTAATTTGAACTATTTATCCAGATTTTAATTAAATATATCTATCGATATTAAATAGCATTCAATGTAAAGTTTATGACTCAAGCACAGAACTAAATTGAAATGTTTCTAAGAACCTTCTCATCTAGGCTTTGGTAGAACCTATGCACTATAAGATAAGAATGGGATTAAAATGAATTTTAATTCATACTATATTTGTTGTATTTAATTAAATTAAATAAATTGTTAAAGCTGCCACAGTTATATGAAGCGATAGCTTTGATTATCATTATTAAATGGTATCATTTACCAGGATATCTATGAAGGTTGTACGAAGGATTTAAGATTAAAATAGCTTACTTAACTCGAAAGCACCATTGGCAATTGGCATGACATGGCATTGGCAATGCCCAGTAATGTCTACATGATTGAATGCCCCTATCGACTATAATTAGCATACCTGTCACTCGGTGATCGAATCCTATTTGTTATTACTATCAAGATTTAATAAGTGACTCCTAAGTCTCACAAGGCGCTAGTTTAATATTCCTCATCCGCCTTGAGGATTATAAAATATTATAATGCTCGGTTTTAATGGGCGATAACTATTTTTTGTAATAGTTGCTTGTGCATATAAAATATGTCTTATTTAATACAACATTAGGTATACTAAAGTTTTTTTTATAGAATAAGGATAGTAAATGACTTGAGCTCGTAGTGTCACCATCCCCTACCGCCCACGGACACCTGTAATAAACTTTGAATAGGACTAATGATAGATATACGTGTTTATTTAGAAGTTATTATCTAGATAGGCAGGGGAATTTCATTATCGTATCTTTTTTTCTATAAGGAAGTATTTAAATTGACGTATAAAAGTGTTAAATCGTTACAATATATTTAAATTTCGCATATTATATTCCGAAGCCAAATAATATCCCTAATCCACAGTTACACAATTCGCGCATCCGGCTCTGCGCTTGCGCATTCAGAACACAGCGCCACCTGTGACAAGAAAGCGCATAACCTCATTAGAAACCTAACACAAATCGAGTGCTCACTTTATCTAATAATTTTATTATACATATTCAAAAGGGCTCCACTGGTAATGGTCGAAATGACCCGCATTCGGCTTTTAATCGTCCAATTAACATTTAAAGTCACGTTTCGGAGAGACAATAGCCATCTTCGTGGGGCAGCGTTGGCTGGCACTTTGGCGGGAGCGAGCTTCCCATATTAATGTTTGTTTGTTAGCGGTAAAATACGTAGGTATGGATGACATAAGCCCGCAAGTATTCGCGGGTTGGCCGCACTTTCATAGCTGTTCATTAGGCTATCTCTAAAGACAAAAAAGTTCATGCACGTCCTAGGGAGGTGTCGTAGGCACGAAGTATACAAAAATGGATAAATATCGCTTGTAACTTTTTTCATACTGTTCCAAATGTGTTTAGGAGGACAACTTTACATCGGTGAATATATTTTAAATAGAATTAAAAAGTTAATTTTATTAGGATGTCCCGAGGCCTATGAATACAATTCAAGCAATCTGAACTTGATTTGATAACTTCGGGTACACTATTGCATACAAAGAGCGTGTTTACAAACCTATAAATAACATCTCGTTTCTTCTATTGATTGTAACTGGGCTTTATACTACCAAATTTAATAGGACTCGTGTTTAGAAGAATTTATATCAGCCCGGCTGGGTTCAACTCTTCATCAATAATCAACTTAGAAATACCAGTGTTATAGCTGCAGTGCTATCTTAAAAAAGTATTACCGTCTTTTTTGTTTTCAGAAACGTATGTAAAATTCATGTATAGTTTGTGTTTGGAGTGAATTTTATTAATTTTATTTTATTTCTAAATTATATTATTGCAACCGTTTTCATTGCTGTACAATTGCCAAAAGTTTGATTAGCAGAGAATGATTTTAGTATTAAGGCGGCGTTTGTGCTAATGCATTATGTATAGTAAAGTTAATAAAGTATTAAAAAAATATAAGGACTATCATAGAACGAATAAAAAGAGAGTCGTTTAACATTTAATTACAGCGACATGTGACATGACACAAAGTTATTGATTAAGTTAGTAAAAATAAGACACCTTAAGAAGAACAATTTAAGGATTTATTAAGGGCATATTTGTCAATAATTTAAAGTACATACACTGTTGCCTGTTCTGTATGAAAGTCGCTTTACCATTCAAGTTCTTTTCAGCATACGTTCGCAATCTATGTCTACACTAAGTGCTATAGGACTGCTCAATAAGCTGTGTGTGTGTAATGCAGGTATTAAGGTGTGCAATATTATCTGCGTTTTAACATACTTTTAATGTTATACTCGTAAATAAATTTTCATACATAAAATACTTACTCTAAGATAACATATTAACTTTTAAATAAAATATATTATGGTCAGATTCATTCTTGAGAAAAATTAATGACTAGAAAATAAACTTAACTAACAAAGGCATTATCTTTTGTAATAATATATTAACTGTATTTACGAGCTTAATAACGACTTAAATTAAGGAAACCAAACAAACTAACGGAAAAATTACGTGACATGAAATCGAGATTGCTAATAAAGATGTTTTTCATTTCTTGTTGTTTAAACATCGTCTTAAATTCTGAGGAACTTAAGAATCAATGGAACGTATCATTTATAAAATTTGCATACGACAACTGTGCTTGTGCGAATCACGTAATTCTACTTAAGATCTTATGTAGGTCAAAGTATTTGTTTCAAAGTAAAAAACAATGAATTTTGTGCCACTTTCAATAAGACATGTGCTGGAATTACAAATTATAACCAACTCTTGCAAATGATTATCTTTTAAGTGCATAAAAAGATAGTATACAGTAGATAGAGGCTTCACGACCAAATAATGAGGAAAAATATGAAATCTTACAGTGAATAGTAAGAAAGATAAAATAGTAAGAAAGATTCAGTTATTTGTAGTCCATTTACTTTATTCAAATTTGTCGCGTTCATTATTCTTGAAAAGGGTACAAATGTTTGATCTACGTATTATTATTTAGATTGACTATTCATAAAACCTGTTAAATATATTGTTCTCTGTTGAAGAAGATTGGGCGGGTAATACAAACATACAGTTAAACTGATAAAATGAATTCAGATCGTGGCGAGTATTTTGCATCACATCCTGACTCATTAGTAGTTCCCAATTGTATTGTTCTCAGAATATCAGCACCGTTGTTTATAGCCATGGCCTATTCAAATCGGTCGGTTAACGACACTTCGGAATAATTAATGGACCGTCATTTCGATGTTACTAACCAGGACGGTATGAGTAACACTTTCTAATCTATTTATCTAATATCTAAACTAGTACAAGACCGATACACGTTTCTGTGTTCGACTAAATTGAAAGCGCGTTGCAGTTCAAGTTATCTTAAATGCAACATTGCAGTATTTATGTAACATCTACTTTATGTTGGTAAGTTACTATTTTATAATGAGTAGGAATTACTTTTTTAACAATAGTGATGTGCAACATATAAATGCATTCCTCACGTTATGTATCGTGAAAGAAATTGTGAATTCACTTATTCAAAACATCTAAAAAATAAGTTAAAATCTTCTAAAATAGTGCTTAGATAACATTATTTTAAATATGGAATTTTAAACACAGAACCATAACTATGTCACGACATTAATTATGTATCACTTATATAAATTCAGCCTGCAGTCCTAGCATCTCCAGTCTTCTGCCAAATCGGCCTCCTAACGCGTTAATTAGTGTGTTAACAATGACACTAAGCAAATCTGACCTACAGTAAAAATCGGCAATTAATGCGCAATCCATCTATTAGCTTTTGAAGGTCCCCTGCTGGATATAGACCTCCCGTAACGCCACCAAGAACGGTCCTGAGCCTTCTGAATCCAGCGGTTTGTCGCTTTCTTCTTCCGGTCGTCAGACTTAGCCATTAACCCTAACAAACAGGAAATAAAATTTTTGTATGTTGCTTCATTTAGGTAATCAAGCTTAAAAATCACATTATTATGCCGTATTTCAGCGCAGCCATTGATATTGACTTAAATCATATTAAAGAACCTTAGGTCGGCCATTATCTTCTGACATCTTGGTAGGTCAATAACTCCTTCTTCAATCCGCACTGGAGCAGCGTGGAGAAGTATGCTCTAGGTCTCCTCCGTTGTGAGGAGAGACCCGTCCCTGTAATGGACTATTAACGAGTTGATGCTAATATACTTGATTTATTCAGCATATTTAAAAGTTTTATCATTATAATTGCAGCCAGTATTACATTAGGTTACAACTAGATCATAAGGCATAGATAAATATTAATATTAATAGTTATGACATTGTCTGTATTTTAATTTAGGAACCGGTGTTGGAAATTTATTGTTACAATAATTTCTGATATTAACTTTATTGATTCAAATGAACTTGTTGTCAGTTATTGATTTTGTTGTAAACTTATATCCTGTAAGCAGTGTAACGAATACGATATTATTAAAATCATAAACTATTTCAACCTATTATTGTTGATTTAATTATTTATGGAGGAAACCAGGTAGTGGTTTCAACGTTGGTTTCTTGCATGGTGAGTCCTAATTGAAATTAGACATTATAATACATATATTTTATAAATAAAAAGTTCTCATGTTTTTAAATTTTACTGACGTTTTAATTTTGATGAGTTACACGTTAAAATATTTTACTTATTTTACTGTTTAATCGCTTAGTTCAATAACTTTCGAGATTTTATTTCTTGAAGCGCACACAGCAAAGAATTTTGGTTTATTTCAAAGTTCAATTCTTTTACAAAAATACTAGTTATCCTTCTGTTTTTGATTTGAAAAACTAGTTGCTACAATCGGAATAATATTAAGCAGTACTTTTTAAATTGACCAATATTACTGATTGAAACAAAACAGACACAATTTTTTACTACAAGATTATTACAATACATGATTAAAAACCGCATTTATATTGCTAAATCTATTTCTGAGATTAGCAGGAAGAAACGCAAAGACAAATATAAAAATTTGAAAAATCATTTGTATATATTATTTATTTATTTAGGTATCTATTCGTTTTTGTTTATTAATTTACTTGCTTTTTTTCTAACATCTTTCATGTACAGACATCAATCAGACAGTCGAATAGTTCAATTGACATAAAAAATTTTGCTGTTCAAATGCGGATAAATATAAAAGTATCTCATTCAATCCAGTATAATATAACATAATGCAGTCTTCGTAATTTGTCAGCCTACATTTCCACTGCCACAGCTTTTCCACTCTTAGTCCTAAGCAGAAAACAATGTAACACCAAAACATATTTAGTTTAGATATAAACACGAGATTCTAAACACTGGAATTATGGTAATAGAATATAAAATACACTAAGCGAAAATATTTAAGCTCTAGTAATTTCGTTAGCCTAAATAAGTTTTATTTGTCGTCGAAAATTTTCACCGGTGAAGCGACAGCGCGACTTCGTACAAAGTAATGAATGCGGGATTAAACGTCGATGCCAGATCCGATCATTGTTGTAATTCATCTTGATTTATAGTTGCGTGTGAGCGCGAACTGTCGTAAATTAACGGGGTAGGTTCCTACTACATGAACCCCTACTACCAGTGAGTTTTGACGCGTATTACGATTCTAAGTCTCTTTCGGGTTAAAAAAAAATTATGATTTTGTTATTATTTATTTTTTAATTTTTTTATGAGCTTTCGAAAAAAGCTCTCATCAAGCCTCTCATCTTCTTGTAGTATTATACTTTTTTTTTTGACTTTTTGTCTTATGTAAAGAGCATAATTAAATGATTACAATCAATCTTCAATACATTTTAAATGCAATGAGGGTACTGAGGGAAATAACTTGCACATTTTTTTATTATTAAATTGTATCTTAAA
>DWPA01005084.1:0-12173 GCA_018251375.1 Calpodes ethlius | reverse complement strand
GGTTCGAAGAAATTTGAAGTAATAGCATTGGGTTCCCTATCACACAAAAAGCACATAACATATATTTTCGTCAATAACATAATTATATCAAATTATAGTCTTACGAAACACAAAAAGTTACGAATTTCACCTATTATGTCTCATTATTATTAAATAAATCTACAGAGGAAAATAATAATTAGAAAAAATATATCATAATTTCACCACACAAAGAAATACGAAGAATTCGATAATAAAGTGTAAGCATGATGCTGACTTGAAATCATATTATGGATATCAATTTTATTATGTTTTAAAGCATAGTAAGTACCCAAGTAACTGTTTCACCTATGAACACAAATCGTGGCTCACTTCTAGTAACGTATTCCACTATACACAACGTGGGCTTACAATAAGGCTCTCGATTCAATTTCATAAAAAACTCGAAAACGTCAAAGACGGTAGTAAAGGAATTGAGATCATAACCAAATCCTCGGTCGGCTCAATGACAACGGAACGGGAATGTGCGGCTCGCGGCTCGGGCTGGCTCGGGCTAGTTCGGGGGAATTCGGTTACAATAACAACTCCCGGGACAAAAAAAACTCGTCGAAAAAGGCGACGTGCTACGTTGAAAAAAAAATCTAAGATTGTTTGTTGTCTATGCTCATCTGTGTAAGTGTGTGTGTGAAAGCAGAGCTACATTCGCTGTCGGCGCAGGACGGTCTCCCACGGGCGGGGCGCTACTGCACGCAGCACGAGTTCTTGTGCCCGTTCTTCTTGAGACGCGACTTCGGCCTGTACTTCTCCAAGTAGGACAGCTGTTTAGCGTTGATTGCCCCGCGCCTTTGACTGGAAATTTAATAGTAACGTCCATAAGAATTCATTTAGCAGGTTGCTTTTAGATCAAATGTGATAACATAGAAATACTACAATATTTGTGGCTTTGCCATATGGACCGCTTTCGCATTATAATGAACTATCGAGCCCCGTCCATATAAAACTGATTGCTGTAGTCATGATGGCGTGATTTAGCCGCCTATTTCGCGAGGCCAATATTAATTGATTCAATTTCGTCTTGTCAAAAGTTTGTATCAAATGCGTCCCCAAAAGAGTAATCTGAAGCCAACGATGCCAAAAAACTAAACAGAATTGTAACTTGTACAAATATAAAATTTAAATTCCTAATAGTAGGTATATCTGGCCGGAATTTCGTAATCGATATTTGAACCACTTCTTGATATCCAATTAAGCTAAAATTTTGCATACTAACTGCTTTTCGATGACAATACAATAATTTTGAATCGTCGACTTGGTCTGATCATGGACATGGAAGGTGGCCGTGGGAACTCTAGAATAAAACGAGACAACCCCATCGAGTTTGGGCTCGTTTGATTAATATTGACGAGTACTTTCAGTCTATATAGTAACCAGGGTCTGATTCACTAACTAAGAGTGTTTTTATTTAAATATTTTTAGATATATGGTTACAAAATTCTATACAATCTATAGATTATGTCATAAAATAATCTTAGTTTCAATGAAAATTAAACATTAGGCAATTAAGTTAGTTCAGTAGTTATACATACTCTCTTATAGTCTCGACTGCCTCCTCGTACTTCATGCCGAGCTCGATGAGCGCGATGGCGACCATGACGGGCGCGCGGCCGAGCCCTGCCACGCAGTGCACCGCCACCGCCGCCTCGGGCTTATTCTCCGCCCTAAATACCAAAATAAGCAATGATAGCCTAGTCCTCCGAACTTTGGTCTCCAAAATGTGGAGGCATGAGAACCAATCCTGCATGCAACTCTAATTTAAAAAAAGAGTTTTGTGCGTATTACGAGTTAATTATCACTTGCTTCAGTGAAATTAAGCATCGTGAGGAAACCTGCACCACCAGTTCACCATAATGTTCTCGAAGGTGTGTAAAGTGTACCAATCCGCACTTGGCCAGCGTGGTGCACTATGGCCTGTACCCCTCACACTGTGTGAGGATACCCGAGCCCAGCAGTGTGACATGGTTGTGATGATGATGAAATACATTTAAAGGTAACCTTACTAACCATGGTCTTTATATTATATACCTATACTGTGTGACTATAAAGTCCAACCGTTCAGTCGTAGACAAAACGTTAGATTATATTTTAATAATGCAATTATTTATCACCTGAGGACGACTATTATACCTTATTCAGTTACCGGTATTGTACTGATATTGAACTGATAATATAATACGTATCTCAAGAGATTTGTCACAAACGTCATAAACGAATATACGTTGCTATGTGCACTCACTACTTATCGCAGAATAGCTTATCAGCAGTATAATTTGAAACTACCACATTATGAAACTTTCATTGTATTCGATTGCATTTTAATTTAACAAATATATTCTTAGATTCTGTATAAATGAAACGTATTTTAAATTTCATTTGTTTTAAATATTATTTCTCACTTATATCATCAATTTTGAGTACTTTAAATACATCACATATCCGATGCGCGAATTGTAACAAAAACATATTAGTGATATTTGAACAAGATGTCCATCAGGTATTGTGATAAAAATGTGATAGTATAATTTAAATAAAGAAGATATAGATCCAAGATAAATCCATGCCCCCGAGAGTGACGCACTAAATTCCATTGTTTTTTTATCATTTACTGTGAAGGAACTCAGATAACCTAGGCACGCCGCATGACGATATGATAAGATAATATCAAATAATCCCACAAATTAAGAAAGATACTACAAATATTTCACTTCCGCAACTCCTTAGTTACTAAATAAGCTACTTTATTAAGTATTAAAAAAGATAAGTTGCATTTTTCACTTGTAAAATTCGTTACTATGCGAAAGTACATTGTCTTAGAAACGAAATTGTATAATATCTGCCGGATCTGCGGCCTAACACGTAAATTAACTTCTTAAAAAAGAAAACATTGTATAGAACTGAAGTGCATGCACTTTGCATTGGGACATTCCTATTGACACTGAAGTTAAAGCAGGTGTGTATTCCGATAGTATCGCGCACTTCGTTATTGTAGCTTACGATGATACTGTATTATCTATAACCTTAATTTATTTTCTAGGGAAATATGATTTAAAATTATCACAGCAATAATAAGATTTAGATTTTTTTCTATCGGAAAGATAAAGAGTCAAAATTCCTATTATATTTGATATAATTTGTTAGGCACAATGTAGTACTTTTGTTTCAAGTGACATTCCACTAATCTGTCCAACTGTACAAATGCGACAAGTAGGAGTTTTCTCTTGTCATATCTGCGGTAACATTATTATAAGCGGCTGCGTCCCAACGTGCCGTAAGTGATGCTTTAATTTGAAGATAGGCTACATTAATGAAGCTCTATACAAAATTAAATTTATCGTTAAATATTATTAGCATTGGACGTAAATGTGGGTATAACTTAGCGATGCCCTCTTACTTTTCGCGCAGTATCTCGAACCAGTCGTCGACGACGTTGACCGGCGGGAAGGTGCCGTCGTCGTACGCGAGGTCGCGCACTTCGATGCCCTCCGCCTTCAGCGGCGCCGTGTCGTAGCTCGGCTCGCACACGCGGACCACCGTGCAAACGTTGTGCTTCCTCAGTTCCTGATGACATCAACGGCATTTCCTTATAATCACAATATCATTTTTTGTGGCGAAAGTAGGTATCAAGCGATTTTGTGGAGTGTTCATTTAAGATGTCAGGGCATTCTAACATGGACGTCTAAACTTTAATTTATACTTTTTTTTAATTACTCATAAATATTATACGATAGTTTTATAACTTAGACGACCTCTAATTCATCTAAGTTTTAGGTAAAACTGTAATCGGAGAGTATCTTATATGAAGAGATTATTGCAAATTAATTAGTTACGTTTTTAATAGCTGAAGGTTCTAGTGTTTATAACAACGTGCTGTTCGTAAGATATAATTGGTCTACAGAAACTCAATTATAGGTTGCGACAAATATCTCGTCAGCTACTTCGATTAAAAGTTATTTCAACCTATCGAAGTATATATTGTTGCTCTATAAAGCAACATTATCATCAAGACGGGAAGCAGATACATAATATTCGAAAACTACAGGAAATTAACAAGTTTCGGTTCATTTTATTACAACCGTTCTTCCATAATGATGAGTAAAAGCAGTATAATTCAAGGCAAGGTTCAAAAATAGAAAATCTGAATTTAACAACCCAGAGATGTCACCGTCGGGACCGACTGCACACGCGATATTTATATTAGCTGCTGGAATTATTACTTTGCGTAACTCCAAACTGGTCTTTACTTTCTTCCTTTCACGGAGAATATTATTGGCATATCATGAGATTCGAATCAAACAGCTCTTTTATAAGGTCAACGAATACCCCATTAGCTGATAACAGTTATCATATATCAAACACTGTCAACAAGGTACGGCAAAGTACATATCTCGTATCATCGTAAAATATGAAAGTTGTTGAAACAGAAAACTTGGCTGCACCAATAAATAATATTTAACTTGCAGATAAGATTAATTAAATACATAAATCTCACTGACCTTTCTCTCGAACTTTACCTCCATATCTATACCATATACATCTCAATAAATTATATGAATGAGTATAAAATTTCTGCTGTTTATAACAATTTTGTACTGTGTTTATTTAATTTATAGCTATGTATTTATAATACAATTAATTCACTTTCTTTTTCTTTTATTTAAAAGCAATATTGTGTTAACACTATGCCCTATGTTCAGCAGTGGACCTTCAAAGTCTGAGGGCCGGAAGAATGATTGTGTTAACACACCCATTTATCTGATAACACAGATAACAGAGGAGAGTTTTATATTCGCTGCCATAATTAATAACTAGCTGCTAGCCACCATTAGCGGTCAATTACAGATAATAAATTCCGAGAATTCAATTGAAACAGGACATAAAACATCTTCAAGAGACATTTTAAACAAGTTTTATATACGTTCATTTATGTGTTTTTATATTCGTATATCTTTATTATTTATTAACGTTTTATATTAATACACAAAGGGAAAACACATTGTAACCTCATTTTCAGAATTATGCACGCACGCAGGACTTAGAGATTTGGTAGGCATAAAGTTTACAGAGAGAAGTGATGAGTGACTGAAGAAGGCTAATGTTATGTGAAATACGTATTTACTATTTATTAAGTAAAGTAACCTTTAGATACATTCAAATACGATGTAATTTCGACTGTAGAGCGAGGCTCTAGTAAATCTTACTTCCCGTGGGGAATAATATAAAGACTTCATACGTCAAATAATACATTAAGAACTTTACTTCCCTTTCAGAATTAACTTTCAAACTGTCAGCATTGGTCTCTAATATACAGGAGAAGGACACGGTTATTAATCTAACGTAAATGAATACGTCTTTTATTATTTATTTTAATGCTTCAAAGCAAAGCAAACAATAAGAACCAGAAATTTATTTTAAGTGTGTAATGCATTGTTAAAGCTAACACAATGAATCTCCCCCGTCCTAATCGCTTATTCACCATGTCCGGGAGAATAAAAACATTCCTGTAAAGATTTAAAACACAAAACGACCGTTTCTTTCAAAAAGCCCGTCACTCGCGGCTCGTATTTGTTAGAAAAAAAAAGTATTCGGAACCACTCCTTTCTCATATTATTAGAAAAGTTCCAGATATCATCAGTTTATTCAAAACTAGTGGTAACGTTTATGAACCAATAAATAAAAATAGGAAACAAGAATATAATATAATGGAAAACGGAAAAGTGATAATCGTAATTAAAAATTATCATCAATTAAACGTTAAGTAGTGACTAACGCAATGTATCTCAATGGCATAGCTTCGATAAATAAAATATTTTTATAATAGATAAGCTGAAAGACATTGGGGGGACCTTAAATAACAAAAAAAATATATCATTATTTTTCATTTCAGATATTTCACACATTGAATACATTTTGCTATGACAGAATATAATTATCTCATGCAGTTGTCATACAACACAATCACACATACAATCCCGAAAACAGCGCCACCTATCGGATCCTTAAATAATACTACAAGTTAAATTGAACTAAATTTTACGAAGTGTGCAAATTTTCTTTAAAATTTTATTCAGTTGGGTAGCTTTGGAGTTTATCACGGACCAATATTTAATCCCGAGATGTTTATAATATGAAATAAGATTAGCTTCTTTACTTACTGCACTTCTAAACCTCTAGCGTTAAAATAGTTTAAATGTGAAATTGGCTGAAACATTTGATCAGAAACAAGATAGTTCTTGTTTTATTGAATAAAGTCATTAGAAAATATCAGGTGGCAAGCAACGGCATAAAACGTTCACTTTCCATTAGAGAGTTCTTTGATTTTGATCGCAGACAGCACCGGTAATTGCCCCTGAACCACAGACATTAGACGAAACATACATACATCCACATAGAATTTAACTCACGCAATGACAAATCATAAAATTTTATATGAAAAACTACTTAAGATTTTTTGTTTGGTACGGGCTGTAAAAATTATGTGAAATCGCTTCATTTTTCAATTACAACATAAGTGCCTATTCGTCTATCTTAAAAAGTATTAATACGAGAACGTTCTTGAATAAACAATAAAAGTAATCTGACGGAACGATGCATGTTATTGCTATGGCAATCCTTAACGATAACATCGACAATTTCAAGGATCGTGATTAACTACGGGAATATAAGTGAGATAGAAATATACAGTTCGTACTGAGCACGAAAGAGATAGTGTAAGAGTTTGGTGTTCATACCTGCAAGTAAGATTGTATCGTGACATCGGATGGTCGGTCAGTGATGAGGAAGCGCAAGTTCTTGTACTCGATGAGAGACGGAGCCGGCCTGATGTCCTTCTGCTTCATGGTGACTGCTGAAGCTCTTTCAAGAATAAGTTGGAAAGCTTCTCACGCAAAACTAGTTCTGGTAACTTCACTTCACACGCGTCGGAGAAGGGTGTAGCGATCCGTCAGGTTTTAACAGACAAATTGTCACTCTATTTCCACACAACACACTTCAGTTTCTTGGCTTTTCTTTAAAAAGGGTCCTATTATATAAGTAGAACCACCCGCATGGATGTCGCTTTCAACCACTTGAGCACATTCGAAAACAAATAAACAAAAGTACCGAATTGGGGGATAAAATTATATGAAATTATGCGATAAACATAAGTTTACACTTTCTACCGCAACTTCGGTGACTCAATGATATGCTCCAATTTTGTGTGGAATCCGAATTTATGGTAACTGAAACAAAACAAAACGGAATTATTATTGATTTAAGGCGAAATTCCTGTTTGTACCGAGCCTGCCGTCAAACACCGAAGTGTCAAGTGGAGTAAAAAGTTCGACATCTAAAATAGATTTAGTATTTAGTGTTGAAAATAGACGAAATGAAACGTTGTTTCGATCATGTGAGACTCTGCAGAAGCAACGATATTCGCAACTACTGATTCATTGCCAACGACGCGTCATTTGTTAGCGAATTCACATCATTGCTCTTGTCCGTATGTACACACCAATACGATAACAGAATTGTAAACATCACGTAACAACACTGTTTTGTGAGCATTCAGATAAAATACATATCTGGAAGGATAATTCACCACGGCATTACAAATATTACGTAATTGCAGATCACCTGCATTCTCTTCGCAAAGTTTGATTTGGTTAAGCTTTATACTGCCCTCAATTCATTTACTTTTATTACGCGTAAAATATCTACAATTTGATTGACATTTCTTTTGAATATGAATGTGTCTGATAGGCTCTACGAAATGGCAGTTGAGAATCGTACAACATCTACCTGATCTATGACCAATGTCGATATGAAGTACAGTAAGTTACCTCTGGGTGGGTGAATGTCGTGCAGTGCGCTGGGTGCGTACAGTCAAAGCGCGCGCCCGGCAGCATGGGTCCAGTTAGCTCTCCTCGCTCCTTCGCTCGCACGAAACGCCCTCCAGTTTATTTGTGTTGTGCCTGGCAGTACTCCGCACTGTCCAAGCGGAACTCCATCAATGTCGCCACAGAAGAGGTGCTCAGCTGAAACAACAATAGACGTCTAATGATTCACTGTAGTTCGTTTGTTTACGGTTCAACCTAAATTAGTTCTCGAAACCTTAATGACTAGCACGTAATAAATTACTGCAATGGGAACAACTTTGTTTACACCCATTTATAGATTACAATTGTTTGCCAAGTGATAAGACGAATAATCATGAGCAACTAATTTATACGATTGTATCAGCACTGCTTAACCCAAATAACACAATGGGAAACTTTGTGTACCTATATTCTTAATACACTAAGTATAAGAAGATTTTTTTATTTCGGCTCAATCACTTCGAGGTTTTTCCATGTGTCGTAATGGTAAGACAGAAAAGAGACTTGGTCACGGCTAGTTGCCAAAATAAATATTTTTATTTCTCGAGAGGACCGCAATATTCATTTGCCTCAGAGTAGAACGCCAAGCGTATAAACCAGTCACATATTTGCCGGGAACTGGCAGGAGCGTTGAAACTAAACTTGATTCGACACGAGCTTCAGGACAGTAGAATATTTACTGTTTGTTTTCTCCATATGCTACAGATTTACGAAAACGTTGTGGGAATGGCTTCAAATGACGCCACAATTTTTGGCAGCTTCAACATCAGCGTGGGACTTACTTCGTCGTGTTTACATATGCATCGGTCGGTACAATCTTGATGCAAAACATTGGCTTTGGCATGACATGTTCTTTCGATCGATTGGCGGATAAATATTTTGAAATAAACATTTTTCTTACAACTTTATTTCAGGAGAAACGACTTCTAGACTTGAGCGCTTGCCAAGGTGAGCTCAATTCCATCGTTCTACTATGATGAAGAATTTATTCCCCAGTGAAAATGTAATATTACTGCACTGTAATTTCATTCAATGTCTAAGGTTGTTTTTTTTGTTGAGGAATGTAACATCACATTTGTAAAAATAGGAGCATAAAGACGATTTTGTAATATTGTGATTGATTTCGAGATCAGACAACAAAATAAAACTTAAGAGTGCCACTTTACAAACAGGTTTGTTCCAAGACTTTTTAGCTCGTTACGGCACTGAATGTCAGCTTGAATTTTAACCTTAATCCAGACTTCAAACAGCAAGTGGCTAATCTATCTTGAAACTGTTTTCCGAGCTAAAAATGGAATCAAGTGTTCATGTCTTTGTTTTCGCAAGACCGATAATTTAATAAATGAAGTTTTATGAGAGAAATACTGTGCTATCGCATGAAAACTTAATAATGGCCATAATTATAACTCCGCCTATATCGTGTTGTAATAAATGAATGACTTGTTATAACCTTTAGCCCAAAGCTCGTTCAAATGCAGACTAGACGGTCGATAAACTCCAGACTTCCCGCACACATGTGGAGACAGATAAAACTAACGATTACTTTGTCCTCGCCAGCGAATTGTCTGGCCTTTAAAAAGGAACGGGAAATTCGACATTCTCCAATACGGTTGCTTTGATGAGAATTAAATTGATAAATCCACCAACAATCGCGTCTGACAATACGTATGTCTTTTCTTAATTTCACTACAATGTAACGATCATTGTTTATCGTCACGCAAGGGCACGCAGTGTCACTGCGGATGTTATTGTTCTATCAATAGAGCCAACAACGCCTGGCAATTGACAGCAATGTTAGGAAATTCGAATAGGTATACAGTACACATTAATGGATAACTGCGCGTGACAAACGAAGCGTATACCACTGAAGGCCAACATGAACCACAATAAAGGAATCATTTGCGTTTCAGTAACAATATAAGGTTGAAACGTTAATATCGTATATCGTAATACCTACCTCTAGGAAGGGCACGAACATAAAACTTTATAAGTAACAATGTAAGATTATTAAAGCATATGATCAGATTTCTAAGAATTGAATCAACTGGATTGATCTGAACTGGTAGACATTTCTTGATAATTTTTTACAGTTTTAGGTAAAGCTTTTTTGATTTTACATTCAAATCTATAAACACCGTTCTCATTACGTTTGTATGTAAACCGGCTTTCGACAATAAGAGATTACATACCATAATGGAAGCCTAGTGCATGGCTTATCTCTAGGATTACTGAAGGTAATAGCAACATTGTAGGTAGAACCACTGTAGGTACCTATCTGTAGCCAGTGATTAAGTCACGTCGCAATATGTGAGTGTTAAGATAAAACGGAAATATTTTGAATTACATAAACATTCATACAAATTGAACTGTCACGAACACGGTATTAGATGTCACGGAATTTTACTAACGTATCAGTTCACTTTGAAAATACAAGCGAAGGCCTTATTACGAAGATATTTGAGAAATTTAAAGGCGAATAAGTTCAGGGATTAGGGGCTCTGATCGTCCCTGAATTCAAGGCAACCACCCCTCTTGTTCAGGAGTGCGCACTGCTCAACAAGGCCATGACGCCAGACCTTCTTATACGAGGTCAGAACACAGTACCAGTTTAATCTCGATAGTACTTGCATCTTTACCAGCCTTTTTTATGTAAATGGTCGACAAACAAGTTCCCGATTCACTTCATGGTAAGTGACTACCACAGCCCATGGATTTTAGGAACACAAAATATATCACCGATGCGTTGTCCGCCATTAAAAAAAAAAGAGAGAACTAGTTAACAAGTCCACCAACGAAATACAAAGTGCCGTTTTGTGGATCACTTACGATAGTGGTAATTAGTCAGGCTGACTTCACAATAAGATAATAATCCCAATAATATTACTTAGAAAAACACTGATGATACAATCCTTATATGACGCCTTCCTAAAACAACCTGGTTAGCTACCGTCCTTCTAAAATCAAATCATTTAATATTTTTAACGTGATGCGCTTAGCGGTAACCTAATTAAAAATCAAATTTTCCGTTTTGTTTCTTTGTCACGTAACCTGTACGATCGTTTCTGTGTTGTGTTAATTAATAAAAAAATACGTTAAATGTATCATATGCAATATATATCAATTATCGGAACAACTAAGACAGAGACTAATCAGACTTAATATTATATGCATAATTGCATACCAATTAAAACTTAGTTCGCAAAAAGAATAAAGTCATAAATATATCATAGTTTTCATAAGGTTAAATAACTTATAAGGTGTAGCATCAATCAGTTTCTTAGTCAATAATTCAATAACAAGTTTGTGGGGTGTCCGATAGTAAAAGGTAACGGAAGATTTTTTTTTACCTACTATTAAAATATTTCATACGCAATGGATATATTCTAAAATGTTATAAAAACAAATCAAATGGACATTGCAATCTTTTAAATCTTGATATTTTCCCAAGATTGTAGATAGCAGACAAGTGTAAAAATAATCGCATGTGCGTACATAAGCGCCCTAGTATATTATTATAAACACGCATATAAAGAAGTCGCTTCAAAAATAAACAGAAGTTGTTTACGACTTTCAAACTTTAGCGTCAGTTTAAAAACCACAAATTATTCCTTTATTTACTTGAAATCACTACAATTACTCGCCTGTTGTTAGCTTTTCAGACTCCAAATTTGCTGGACGGAACTAGACAAGAGACTTTTTTATTCCGCTTATGCTCAAATATTGTATGGGAATAGTATTTGGTTCAGAAGACTGATGAAGTTGTCATACATCTTCAGAGCGTGAGTGCTAGTAGAAGAACGGTTTGTCTAAACACTTAGATAATCTGTACTAATATTATAAATGCGAAAATGTGTGTCGCTATGGTATAATTTTTGGTTTGGAAGTAGTTGGGAGGACGACGAGTACTATAGGCTACTTTTTACCGTAAAAGAACATCTGATGACAAGATCTGACAAGATGTACGAGTACTCGTATATTTCAGTCAAATTAAAGGATATTTGTAACAACAAAGCGTTGCCTTGGAACCATTGATAGAGAGAAATTGAGAATCTTTTTATTACTATTCTTTACACACAAGGGGGCGGAGCCGAGCGCAACATCTAGTTGATTTGTAAACGTAATATAGATGAGAAACAAGTAGACAATCCTCTTGACAGTAAGTATACCAGTAATAACAAACCCAAAACGATCCCTTTTAAAGGACACAAATAAAAAAAAAAATTATTACACAATTGTTAAATAAATAAATGTAAGAATAAAAATACGCTTTAATTTTAGCAGCGC
>DWPA01005083.1:0-12174 GCA_018251375.1 Calpodes ethlius | reverse complement strand
GGTCCTGGGTTCAAATCCCAGCCGGGGAAGATATTTATGTGACAGATAAATATTTGTTCTCGGATCATGGGTGTTAGTGACGTGTTATTAGTGCTGTCCATGTCACTTGCGACACAGGGAACTCTACTGCGGGGGTATGACTGTGATAGCGTTCTATCTCACTTTGCACTAACATTGCTCACCATCGAACCGCTTGCCAAAAATTAATTTTCATCGAGGCGATTTATAGATAGGTGCAAACATAGACCTATAACACCTAGACAGTTAGTTTCTTAATATTATTACGGCCTAATATGAAGCATAAATAATATGCACCTGTGTGGTAATAGCGTGTATTAACGATCGTTACTATAAAAAAAAATGGGTTTTTTTACCATATGTGGCAGGATATTAAACTTATTAAAGTAGCTATTAGGGACTTTGTTTTTGTTTCGTTTTAACGCGTAGTCTAAATGAGCCACTGTGACACCGACGTTATATTAAAACATCGTGGACATAAATAAACGTGCCTGTCACTTCCTTTCCATCGCCCTTCTTTTTGTCCTCCGCTGCTGGTAATCGAAAGAAAAAATTACGCTGAGCGTCTCTCTAACGTCAAGTTGACAGCAAAAAATTCTAAGATAATAACGTACTTACACAAAGTCCGGCACTACGTTGGTCCATTTTTTCCGAGTCGTTCAACCGTGAATCTTTCAGTTTATCTAGCTCGTACTATTGACCTTCAGAGCACTATAGTTCTGGAAATGGGTAATAGTTATTATCTATTACATAATTTCGTAAAGCAGCAAACACACTGACCTTCATTATACTCTAACTTCATAAAACTATTTGGGCTTGTTTTTTATGGGATAAAGATAGCAAACGAGCTTGTAGTGCCACCACCCTATCTCTCTTGAACAACCGTGACAAACCTTGTATAGGACTATAAAGGGGACTAGTTTTAGGCATTGATAAGATGTCTATTATTATTCGCTAATGAAAGGACTGTGGACGTTAGGTTTGTTAGTGTAGGTTAGTCTTGTTAGTAATTAATATTAATTGGACTATATTTTGGGATCGTTAGTAATTGGTCCCACTTGAAGTTAGTCACGAATGTGATGTTACCCTTGAGGATAGATGATCATCTCTTGAATAAGTATAACTAACGACTAATCACACTTCAGATCGGAGAACAATTATTGCTTGTAAAACATTTTTTAGAAAGCAAAAATATACATAGGTTTGGCGTAGTATATTTTTCAACTCAAATACCCTGCCAAAAATAACCCTATTGTTATGGAATACCTATCTGACTTATTTAGTAAGCTAGTTAGCGTTATTATTATGAAGGGTACATCGTGACAAGGGGAAAACGTGAACAAGAATTTTTCAATTAGCCTATGCACAATTAACACTCGCCAGAAGTCGAGTTGCTAAGTCTAGATAAATATAAATAGTATTCTAAAAGCAAGCATGATATAGATAAGCTTATTACCATGGCCACAAATAATTTGTTTTGCGAGGACTCTGAAAGATAAGACTTAATTACAGCGAAATGATTCAATTATATTGCATTAAGCGTAACCGTAGCAAATAATTAAAAATGTGATGTTAAAAGAAAAGTGATTAAACCAATTCGGGATTTAAAATTAACATAATATAGAGTGGTAAAAGAAACTAAAATGTCAATACCGCCGTTAAGTGTAAACCAAAGTGGTGGATGGAACGACAGTGATGGATGGGGGATACCCCCGATGGATTTGGATGTGTTCTATGATCCGGACCTAGTGATCATAGTGTTGTATGTAGCGGTACTGACAGCGTCGTTGTCAGCGAACACCTTGCTGATCATCATCGTGATAAAATTCCAGTATATGAGAAGGTAAGTGTTAGTATAATAGTTTCAGATGATGTACTTTTTAATTATACATTAAATTTGGTCGCAGTGTTTGAGAAAATAATCTTTGCCAAAATCATTCATCTGAGAATAAAATCTGCATCTTGTAATGGATTCTATGTTTCATTGACTAATGTGATCCTTATTGTAGGCCAATTTTTCTTTCTTTATTCCTATTTATTTTTTTACGTAACCATTGATTAGTTAATCTGCTTCTTTGTTGGCTATTACGTAACACCTGTAATAGTATTTAATTACTTCGAACGCAACCATACCTGTACACAGTAAACGTAGTTGGTGACCCGGATTGACGTTGACTTATGGTGACCCCAACGAGAGAGAATCCCCAACTTTTTAATTGAGGCATTATTATTCAATACAACACGACTGGGTTAATGTGATATGAAAATAGAAAAATGAAAAAGTTTCTAGACGGCTGATATCGATTTCTTGAACCGATGAAGTAATTTAATTCCCTAAAAGTTCGTGTAAAGACCAATTTTGAATAATCATTTGACTTATATAGCAAAACTGATACACTCTAATTAATTTTACACAAGTACTAAGAACCATGGAACATTAATTTCAAGAAGTGGCTACGTCTTCTTTTTCTCATTAAGATTGTCTGCTCTCGATAAAATACAGTGTTATGTCTGCATTGCCTGCAAGGAGAATTTTATTTCGCATTTCTTGTTATATTTAGTTGTGCTTTTGTGAAACTTGTATTGTTATACCTAATTTTCAATGTATACACGTATTTGTATTTTAAAAACAATGACTACATACATAGCTTTCACAGCCACGTACGTAACTCAATATTTCAACGATTTCAAATTTTATTGCAAAGAGTAAATATTTTTTTCTCTATACAACATTTACTTTAATAAAATATATCATAAGGTACGTACATACATCTGTGTGTCTATATTGCAAACATTAAAGTTTTAATGGCATATAAATATAAATAAAAATCATAATAAAATTAAATTTAGTTATGTGTACATTTAGTAGTGATACGCACAACAAATAGACAATTTAGTTACGGCTTTATTTCGCCTTAGTAAGGTGAAACTATTTGTGGGGCAAGGTGTACGTTTTATTAGTAAAGTTTTTAAATTAATATGTAATGTACCAGTAGGAATATTTAAGGGACGAATAGAAATAGTGTTTTTGAAATTAAAGGTTAATACAGTATAAATGGGTCGCATTCATGACAAGAACGCAGGGAAATAATTATGTCGCGTTCAGTCCGTGTGTTCGTGCGTTAGTAGTACCTACATTGTCTAACATATTATGTTTAAAACATTAACTAAGGAGTTTCTTTAGCTGTTTCTTCTCCTCAAACACACACAAAAACTATAAATGAAAGGGTGATATCATCAAAAAATAACATTTATAAGTATATTTTAAAATACCTTAATTATTAAATTAGTTTGAATAATAATTGTATGAGGTTCATTGCTACACTACAAGCCACACTCCACATTCAGTTACAACATCTGCCAAGAATGTAGTAATGAACTCATTTACTATTTGCATCTCTAATGGCGGTTTCTACTTAGCGCTCATATCTCTCTCCGTAACATATTCCGCAATGTACTATATTTCATTTAATTAAATGGCTTGCAAAATATTAACAGGTATTTTTGGCGAGTTGTTCGTAGTCCGTAGTTTTATGCGTGTTGTGGTATTTTTCAAGTTCTTCTATTCTTCTGAAAGCACAGGACACTGGGACAATTCTGTAATGATAGACTAGTTTGTTAAGATTATGAAGATTATTTTTATTAATGTTTAATGTTTACTTCATACATTACAATGCGCAGATTAGATCGAGAATTGTTTATGATATTCTACATATTCAGCCACTTTTTCGCAATGAGGATTGTTTCGCCCTGGGTATCCCACAACGTCACCGATACTTACAAGCAGGCGCGCATAAAACAGTGATGAATTTGAAACAGGTTCTTCCCGCGTGTTTACACCATCATAACAGGTGACGAATCTTGATTATTTCAAAACGATTTCAAAAACAAAGCGCTAGTCAACAGTATAGGTGTTTCAACATGAACCAACACTTACGGAGATGAAACAACCGAGAAGCGCTGGATCTATTTTGATCGCGGGTTTTTTCTGTTTAACGGAATGTTTAGTATCAATTTCTCTAAGAAACCAAAGTAGCGAAAATTCGAAGTAGTACACTACCAAGAACTTACCAGAAGTTTACACATAACAATAACAATAACGCTAACACATTCATAACCTCGCAGTAAGATTACAGAATTACAGAATACAGGGGTATTGCGGGTGGTATGGACAACACAAATAACACGTCACTAACACCCATGACCCGAGAACAAATATTTATATGTCACATAAATATCTGCCCCGGCCGGGATTGTACCCAGGACCCCTAGCTTCGCAGGCAGGGTCACTGCCAACCAGGTTACGGGGCCGTCAGTCAATCATATCTTTTTAGATAACACTTAAATTTTAAAACCATCTCAAGGTGTTACAATATTCATCGCCAGAAGATGCGCTCACTGCGTTCGATAAGGCTGTTAAGGAAGTATCTTTCACAGACTGGATAATATTCTTTGAAAATTGGATCAGACGCTTGCAATTTTCTTTAGACGTTGGTGGAGGGTTTTTTGAAAAGATGTAATAAAAAGTATATCCTATAGAACATTTGTTTTTCTTAAACCTTTCAAAGTTGTTTAAGGCGATGTGCATTTACTTAAGGTGTGTTAAAATTTAAGGTCTTGTGTGTATACGAAGAGCATAAATCTAGGATAATAACATCATCTTGACAAATAATACCTATAGAATGCTTCCAATTTCGTTCATTATATCCATAATTGTTCCATTGCTGGGCTCAGAGCATAGGCCATAGTCTGCCACGCTGGCTGAGTGCGGCTTGGCAGATTTCACACACCTTTAAAATCATTTTGGAGCTCTCAGGTTTCTTCACGATGTTTACTTCGCTGAAGTAAGTGATAATTTACTTGTAATAGGCAAATAACTCTTTAAAAATAAGAGGTGCCTGCAGGGTTCGGAGCATGAGAACACTACACTAGAATTACTTTTGTGGCAGGTGGCGTGGAAAACACGAGATAAAACATTAATTTGTCACTTAAATGTCTACGTTTCGAGCGGCTCCTTGTTTTTTATTTACTGACCGTAGTCAAGTCAAAAGAAGGACAGAACTTCGTAACGTTTACAAAAATATTTAATATATGTTAATAGGAACCGTGTAAACGAACAGATTAAAAGAAACGAACCACCACGTTCATCAGATCTTGGTTACAAACAACTAGCTGGGTGAGCGAACTATACTAGTGATAGTGTTGCTAACATAAAATAATCATACGTCACCTGTTTTTGTATAACTTACATTTAAATACTAACTTTTTTTACTCAATTACATTTGGAATTTAATAAAATGTATATGCATGTGAAAACATTAGGTATCACGGAGATGAAACTAAGACCATTTAGTAGCAAAGGCATCAATACAAGATCATCAAAATAGCTACATCGGTTTTGTAGAAACCAATTACTTACAAAATATACAAGTATATCCCGTTACATACAGTATAAGTGAGTAAATCTGCGATTGATGAAAACTCTTTTCTTAAAACAGTCTGGAGAGTAAAAAAAATGTACGTTTTTAATTTTGTATAGAACTTGAAATAGCTTCGTACACATTGTTTTAAGGGTATTAAATAATCCTAAAAATAATATGGTTCATTTTTGTTAAAAAAATTGTATAATCCGTCTGAGAATCTGTTAAAATAAGTCACGCGTGGGCTAAAAAATGTTTAATTAATGTCTGTAAGTGAAAGAAAAATATTTATCATATTAGTACTATAATTTATTTTCATACAAATTCTTAATTTCATGAAACTTTCGAAAGAATGATAGAGGTGGTTTGCGCAGTTTGATCAGTTGTAAATCCAATGTTCAATTCGTTGTCTGAGAGAAATACAAAAATGTTTTTTATACGATCCGATTTGCTCGTGTTGTTTTATCTGCTTGTTTCATACGTCCCACTGAAAAGTTGCAAGGATTTAATTGTACAAAGAATTTGTTGTTATTTCAAGCAACAAAAGTAAATCAAAGAAGATTATCGAGAATTCAAAAGTATTTTAAAGGATTTTTCTTGAACAAATATTCGAATATTTTGGTACCGTCGGAACGAAAGAGGAAAATTAAATTTATTTGACTGATCAGTAAATATTAAGAGCAATGTTTCAAAAATTAATATTACCCTCATCCATCATGATATTTGGAATAATAAATATTTTAAACAACTTTTTCCAATGCTCGTGTCCCCTGAACAACGAAGAAGACCATAGCGAAAAGTTCTTCCTCATTTTACATACCCAAAATAGTCTAAAGGTATTTGCGAGGGATGGTAGCATTTTTTAACCAGTTGACCACCATGCTTCTAGAATTGTCTGTGAAATAGTTTCACGTGCTTTCATTGAAGTATTAGGATAACCCTAACCTTTGCTTTATGTGTGGTCAGTAACGCGTTATACAGTTGGTGTTAGTAATGTCTATTGACGACAGTAATTACTTACCAATCGGTGGGTCGTGTGCTTCTTTAACTTATATTTCCAAAAAAGAACTAAGTTTATTTACGCGTGAATGTTTAAAAATTTACTTCAGTGTCAGAAGATACAGGATATAAATACAAACAGCGTTTCTCTGATAAGGCTCAACAGACTTTGTTAATTAAGCTTAAATTTTCATTAAATAATTCTGCCAACATATAATTATGTTTAAAACTAAAAGAAAATCTCGACAGCAAGCGATTTGCGCTGATTGGAGCGCGCGGCTCGCCTTTTTATAATTTGTGAAATATCTCGTAGAGACGGAGATAAATAAGCTCTATGTTTATACTTGTTATTTCTGAAGGAATTAAAATTAAATTAAATTCGTGTAACTCTAGTGGCATGGACGACATTTATATATTTACATATATTAATATATTTACATTTATATATTTTACTAAAGTTCCGCCCGCAGCTTCGCCCATGTCATCCCATACTATCAGACATAACTTTACGTTAATGATATTTATACCATGCTAGGAAAGTTTTTCTTTTGAGTGTGGGCAAAATATTCGTAGGTACGTCAAAACCAAAAGGTTTACATACGGAATCTTGAAGAAAACGTATTCTCCATACAAACATCCCTTATAGTGCTCTATTTTTACAAAAAAAATAGCCTTTTTCCGTCTCCTGGTTCTAAGCTACCTCCCCACCTATTTTCAGCCAAATCGGTTCAGCCGTTCGTGGACTTTCTTTTATATACAATATATATATATTATTTACATCACGAGCACCCATGACATTATTCATTATTTTGTCACAAAAATGTTTGCCCTAAACTGGAATCACACCCTAGTCCCCACGGTGTAGTCCCCACCGTAGATGTTGTTTCCGTCATGGAACAGGACACGAGGTATTTTTGTGACGGCAAATTATCAACTTTAATTAAGCTCGTTCAAACATGTCTCTCGGCAGTCATGATCTTTGGCATAACGTTTAAATTTTTACTTGAAATATAGATACAAAAGTTAAAAGCATTTTTTTGTAATTAGGCGGATGAGTTTGTTGTAGGTAAGGGGTCATTTTCGCACATAGCCCTATTTAGTATTTCGACTAGGGACTTTAAAGTGGGATAAGGTAAAATTCCAAATCGTTTGGTAAGGCGATACGGTAGTACGTGGAAACCAGTAAAAAGGTAAATTTGTTAAATTCCTACCTCACCTGTGTCAGCGTTACTGACAAAGATTATGCCCAAATACACCTTAATTAACGCGTTAAATAGTTGGCTACGTTAATAGAGTTCTATACAAATTTTGTTTCTCGTTAATTTCTCTGTCGATCAGTATATTTATTTGCATGAATTAATGGCAACTTTAGCGTTGAGTCATTGTTACCACGTTAGGACGCAGGTGTGGCAGAGTAATACGGAGCGCGTCAAAAAGAAACGCTTCTATAGCAGAAGCGCTTTATGACGATATATAACATATATTAGACAAGTTTCTAATAGCCAGTCTTCACTTATTATTAGTTTTCCAATTAGATAAAAGTTGGCAATCTAGTCTTGGAATAGACGTATATATTTCATCGGCGCTACAAGAGTCTCCCAAGCGTTAAGCGGTACGCACGCACTCCCATAGTTGTATTATTTTTGTTGTAGATGACTGTGTTGTACGCGACAAGGAAGTATCGCGGAATATGTGCAGTTATATATTCATCTCTGTCTTTCCAGCATGGTATGTGACAAATTCGAATAGAAGCACCACCGTGGTATCTAGTTAAGATTTATTATTGTGTTCGTAATGCATATTTACAATGTCAAAGGGATGTTTAGTAATTAATGTTGATATTTAGAGTAAAGTCCAAATGATTGTCAATAGTTTTGTTCAGTTCGAGTACGATTCAATATAGGTTAGCTTACTATTAATAAATATATTATTAAGTAAGCTCTGCACTGGTATTACAAGGCCCCTTCTGACCCCGAACTTTACACTTTATTTCAAGTAATGGCGAAATCCATTGTATCAGTCCACGTTGGATGCGTCATGTATCGCCATCGGTTGCTCGGTACTGTAACATTTTTTATTATTACTTATTTTAAAACTAGCATTTATTTGTAGAGAAATCTAATATGAATCTCTTTTTCAATTAATTTGGTAGTCATGTTCTACATTACTTTTTTCTATTTAAGTCGATGTAAAATTTTTGCCTTACGCAAGAAATCCATAAACGTTTTATAAAGACATAACAATTTGTAAATCGTCTTTTTGGAAGCCTGGTGTTCATACTTAAAACATCAGTTGGTTTTTTAAACGTTAAATCAAAACAAATAGTATCGTTTGCTAAAAACCAAAACAGCCCTAGCGGCTGTTTTTGGTCGTTCATTTTGAACTCTTTGGCGTTGTTACTCAAGGTTTCTTTTGGCATGTTCTCCATTACTTCAGGAACGTTACTAGACTACTTTTTTTATCTCAAAGCCGCCACATCTGTGTATATAGTAATCTGTCGATCAGCTTTTACGCTGTAGACACTTCATTCATTGAGTCAATGTAATCGTCCAGCTAATCCGATTTTAAATTTGAACTCACGGCTTCTGGCATGTTTTAAGAAAATCTTTGTTCAATTTGTTTTTTACCAATTGTTGAATTGAAAGTTAAAGTGAAATTGAAATTATTTTTTTTATTTAAACGCTAACACACTCATACCCCCGCAGTAGGGTTCCCAGTGTCGCGGGTGGTATTGACAACACAAATAACACGTCACTAACACCCATGACCCGAGAACAAATATATATCTGTCCATAAATATCTGCCCCGGCCGGGAATCGAACCCAGGACCCCTCGCTTCGCAGTCATGGTCACTTCTAACTAGGCTACGAATCATCGATTTTTTAAATAGCTCATTAACATAATTATGCCACAAGGTTCGTAAATCATTCTGATTGTCACTTCATATTCATTCGAAGGAACACATCCTTTATATAACTCCCATCACCCGTACAGATCTCTCTCTGAAACGAAATATGATTTCTGATAATTATTCTAACAAATCTATCTCTTGCAGTAGATAGTTATTTAGGGAGTGGCCTTCTGATATATCTTTAACGTCGAACATAAATCTCATTTTTTATTTAGATACTCAACAGCGAAGTGGGGTAAGTACCACGTAAGCGTCGCCTGCTTCTACCCGGGACTCCTCGTTCAAAGAGTACGTAGAGAGAGTAGTATTGACCGTATATGTAATTGAGCCCAGTTTTGGCGATCTTAGTTGTTATACTTATTAGAAAGTCCGATAATAACTCAAACTTAGTATCCTGTTATCATTTAACGTTGCTTATCACGAATGAAGTCCATCTATTTATTAGTGCACTTGGTAACTTCGATAATATGCGGTGTCTTCCGGCCTTCGTGAGAAGTCCGATCTTTGTAATTATTGCGAGACGCAGACAAAGGTCAGTATAATCGCGGCAAATACAGCCATATCCCTGTGATATTCTTGTGGTAAGTGTTTTATTCCCTTAAGTCGGCACACTACTTTCAGTACAATGTAGTCCAGCCGTCCTAATAGCAATTCCAGTACTTCGACTATCCTATCGACATTCGTACCAAAAATAAGTAACAATGGCACTGCTTCCTTTTCTTCCCCATAGAGACACATACATATACTATTTTGAACTCGCTAACATTACACAAATCATTGGCTTTGTCGTATTTTTTTTTCAAATGTATCCATTTTATTAGAGCGCCGCTAGAACTCGGTAAGTCTCTAATTTGACGTATCCATGTTATCTGCGCTTGTCATAGTTATCTGTGTCTATTCATAATACATGCTGGCGGTGGACGATGTCATCAGACCATGCAACGTAGTTGTCTTGTCGATTTACAATTTGGCGATGTCCTAAGGTGCGCCAGCGCCGATCACCATAACGGGCGCGGTGACGTCATCCGATTCGCCATGCGATAAACCATCCGTGTTTAGATAAGAATGCTCGACCCAGTTTTCAATTTCTCCTTTTCGCGATCTTTCGGAACGTATATCTTGTCCGGATGTGGCTAAGTCTGAGGCAATTTTTTCTCTATCTAATCCTTCTTGAATGCAACCACACCGCCATGCGATAACCTTAGCCCCCACAGATGTAAAATACGTTGTACCCCATTACTTTTAGAAGAGGAAGAGGTAGTCCGCCCTCTTCGCATAAAAATACTTCTCTGTCAAGCCTAGGCCCTTTCAGGCTCTCTTTCCACGTGAAGCTGTGAAGATCATTAGGGCCAAAAGTAATTCGAACATGAACACAAGAAAGTAACATTGTACAGTTGTATACATTTGAGTAAATGGAAACGAAGCGAGCTTCGAAAATTAAACCGGATTGGATTTAAAGAGGGGACCACTCGTCCAGTGGTCCTTAAGGGCCACTTTGTTATTACGTAGGATTACCTTGGTGTGTAAATGTAAATAAATAAAACAAGGTACTTTGCAGCAATTAGTACACGAAAGAGGTGTCGTGGTAGCCCGGAGCCCTACAAAGCTGCCGCCCTCATTAATAATAACGGCAACTAACCAGACAAGACCTTAATGAAAGTAATTAAATACCCCTCAAGCGGTAATACCGGGGCTCAGCGCTAAATTGCTTGAAAGCTTGTTAGTTTGTCAATTAATTAGGCACCGTAATAAATTCTCATCTATCATAGTTGCGTCATATGAAGCCATGAGTTTTTACTTAATAGGCTGAAAACACACGGAAATCACGTTATCCGTCTTAATTTATTTGTTTTGGCGTTCTTGGGAATCTATTACAAAAGTTTTAATCCAATAGCAGAGTTGTGGTGAATGTTCATTGGATTAATAAAAAATTAATATACTTCAAGTTAACAAATAGCAATAATTAATATGTGAATTTTGAAATACTAATTCTATACACACTTTGAAATTGACCTAAGCAACCTTTACTGAGAGAATAAACAGTAAACTTAATGATCACATTATTGCCCACACGGGATTTAAGACCTGGTTCGGGAGCATCGCGATAATTAAGGCCTAAAGCTCACCTATCGCACTTCACTATATAGACATAAGTAGTACTAAGTACTGTGTAACTATGTCTAGGAAAAATCCTTCGGTAATTTCTTGCCGCCTTACCGCGCCCATCACGGTACGTGTTTATTGAAGTGATAGCGTAGTTTTACAATGTAAAAGTGTTTGTTAAAACCTATTTAAAATAAAATATTTTAACTCATTCGCTTTCATATGACCAAAGTAGCAGATCGAATGTTCTAGATCACAACGAGTAGGAAGTACGGACTAAGATAATAATGTAATAATTTTTATTGTAATTAATTTGACAAATACTTTATCATTTATTATTTATTCATTTAAAGTCAGTTGCACAAAGGTATTGATTAAAATATTATTATATAATGCATGAACGCTAACGAATCGCAAATTTGCATTTGCATTGCACAAAACCATAATTGCCGATTATTGTGCAACTAAAATGGAATTTAAGGCCAAATTTTACGCTTCGAAATGTTACAATAAATATAATAATTACAACCCATAACTGTCCCACTACTGGGCTCGGGTCCCTAACACAATGTGAGCGGTACAGACCATAGTCCACCAAGCTAGCCAAGTGCGGATTGGTGGACTTCACACACCCTCGAAGACATTATGAAAACTCTCGGGTGTGCAGGTTTCCTCACGATGTTTTCCTTCATCGAAGCATGTGATAATTAACTTGTATAACGT
>DWPA01005082.1:0-12175 GCA_018251375.1 Calpodes ethlius | reverse complement strand
TCGGATCTCCTCTCACAATATGAAGGGTAAAGACCGTAAACCGTCCACTACGCTGACCGAGTGCGGATTGGCAGACTTCACGTACCCTTGAGAACATTATAGAGAACTTTCGGGTATACAGGTTTCCTAAAGACGTTTTCCTTACAAAAACTAGTGACAATTAACTTTTAAGACGCACATAACTTTTTGAAAATTAGAGTTGCATGCAGGATTTGAACTCACGCCACTAACCAACGTTTGAACCATTAGGCTATCACTGCTATGAACACATTTAAAGTAATTTCATACATGACAGCGATGATATAATTTAAAACCATTTGTTACGGCAGCAAGGCTTTTAAGTTCCTTTGTCTAAGCTCTTAAATTAAGTAAGAAAGTTTAATTAAATCCCTTAATGTAAAAGATAATTTAAATATTTACACAGAAGAAAAACTTCAAGCGTAAGCCATTTCTGAATTATATTAGTTATGTACGTACACTCACCTTCTACACAATGAAAACATTAATTTATGTAAGTCTTTTGATTAAATATTCTGTTTGTGAAAAGAACAGAATTAAACTGTCAGGTAACTGAACTTTTTCTGTCTGGTTGTATTCTGTACGTAGGTTTAAATTTCTAACGAACATAATGAGATATGTGAAGGTATTGTACTACCGAATACGAATGTATTGTAAAGTTGATATTATGGCCCACGTGCGGAAGGAGGACCGCAATAAAAAGTTGTTGATTCCATTCTATAATTATTCGCTTCGTTTTTAAACACTCTTTAATTTGAGTAGAAATATCCGTTATAATGGATCTTCCTACTAAATATACATGTTTTTCGCGGTGAAGAAAAAACCCTATGGCACTCTTCATCTTCACAACTATTTTCACACAAAAACATACTATGACGATTCGTTGCGCCGTGATAGAAAGATAAACAAACAAACACACTTTCCTATTTATAATATTATTTTATATGATAAAGAGGCATTCCTTATATTTATACTTTGTTTCTGAAATGTTTAATTATCTATTCAATTTTGTTTCAATTTGAATTTTAATGAAGGACATTTTTAGTACATCAAAACTTTATGTAATATATTGACTCATATTCATATTTAGAACTGTGAATGAAAGTAGACGTAGGTATGTAATCAAATGCCAACTTCCAACTTTATGCAACGTATAGTAACGTATTAATATAATGTTAATAAAACATTATGCTAAAAGCTAAATTGGACTCACAATGAAAACACAGGCCCAACCAAATATTTAAAAGAGCCCACGGAACTCATAGAGGTGTCGGTGCGACCCTAACTGAATTGGGCATTCGATCGAATTTAAAATTCGAATTCCAATTCACTGAAAAATGGATGGAGCTCGCTGCAAAAATCTAGTAATTGATATACAAAAGCGAAACGTAGAGATTTAATAACCGCTTGAAATCTCGTTTTTTTCAAGGGTCGTAGTTTGTCGATTTGTTCGATAATGATGTTTGAAATATTAAACGGTGATTGATGCGTGAAGTCATATGGACATAATATTATATTTGTTAGTGTTCAGGATAAGTGCACCGCAGTCTTTACAATATGGTAGAACAAGGTGTCCTAGAAGTGTTCCTAGCCAGTGTCAAACTAACTAGATTAATACGTTTCATAGTAAATTTTAAACTCAAATTCCTCGCTGACAAGTACTAACTACTTAATTTTTAATACAAATTTTGAAAATTAAAAAAAAAAACCTTTACGATGTAATAAATTGAATAAAAATAAATAACATTGTAGCCACTTGTATTTGTTGGATAGTCTACTCATTTGTCGGCTATTCACGTAAAAAAAGAAAAAACTATCTAGAATTTTATCTAGTATTCAAATTCAAAATTAAATTAGACTGTTTTTATTTAAAACTAGATGAACCCTGTGCGCGTCTCTACGTCAACAAAGCTCGTGTTGCCACGGAAATATATGAAAATAATTGGAATGACAGTGGCGCCCCCTGTCGAAAATTGGTCGTACCATCTCAGAAACCTTGCAAGCTCATGCACGACAATTTTTCTAAAGATCATCACATGATTAAATGCATAGTTTACGATTCTATAAAGGACATACAGTCAAACATTCATAGAAGATATTAACTACGTGAATTCGCTTTTATTTGTTTATCATATATCATACTGTTCTACTCGTGAGTTATTTAATCCCGTTGTAGATATAGGTTATAAATAGTTTAGCAGTCGTTGTGGATAGTTTATAAATAGTTCACGTTTGAATACAGGTCAGATATATTTGTCTGTACGGTGTCCGCTACGCTGAGTTCCGTATTGCAGACAGAAAATAAAAACTGATTTGTTTTAACTGGCAACATCCGATACATTGTAATATAGATGCCTAAAGTGCTTTACTGATGTTGTTTTATTAATTATACGTTACTTCTTTGACTAACTATGATAGCATCTGATAATACGTGGTGACGTAGTATCGGAATTTAACTTAATATATTTCCCTGATGGATATTTGTACGTTTTCAGTTCAAGCTACTGAAGCACTCATTATAACTGTCCATTTAGTAAGACTATCATCCGTATTAAATGATCGTAATACGTATCAGTACTATTAAGTGTTGTAAAAGAAAAATAATTTAATTTAAATAAAAAATTCCATATCCCATTGTAAATCACCTGGCTCTATTTATATTTCCCCAATATTAACGATATATAAATCTTTTAGTAACTCAAAATACACAAAGAACTGCCCAAAAATACATTTAAGTACAAAATGAACCAACTTCCACTTGTTTGGTCGACATCCAAAAATGGGTGCATATATTTGAATACTGGTCTTGTTTATAACGATGAAACTATTCCCAATTTACCAAAAACTATCGATGGCTTAGTTTCCAATATTAAACGTAATGAAAACTTTAATGTTTTCTTCCTTATTTGTTTTTTTCATTTCCTTTGGTACTTTTTCTGTCCGGTACGGGCTGGCTTTATATAAAATTGATATGTAACATTGTTTCCATCAGATTTATATTTAGATATATCTCTTCTAACTAGAAAAAATTGAGTTGTCACGTTTCCATAGACGCGGATGATTCGATAAAGTAATTGAAAAGATCATTGTGCTATTTTCCATACGATTCCTGGCAGTCCAATTATTTGATGAATACTTTCATGATTGGAGTCAAAATAATTTATGGATTTAGAGTTGATATTTTTTTTATTACATACGTGCAACTCTATTTATAAAACCAGATACTATAGAATCATTTATAAAAATATTAGTGACAAATAACAAGTTACTTTTCAACAACAACAAGCACAATAATGATTCGATCGTTCTAATATTGTTGATATCCAAAAGACAATTACAGGACACAACAGGTTACAGGACGTGTGATATTTTTAATTCCTTCAGCAGCCAATCAGAAGATAGATGTACAGGTCAATCAGGTCATATGTACCAGCTTTATACCTTTTCATGTCAAAAAATAGAAGGATACGTAAAAGCAAAATAAGATAAGACCTCATACCCATGAGCCAAGTTAGACGTTCATAAAACTGGCACATTTTTAATAAAAAACACTACGTAATCCACCTTAGCCTTACGAAATCGGGCGAGTAAGTTTTATTAAATTCCAACGTAGGTATAAAATGTTTACTAAGAAAATCAAAACGCCTGTACTTATATGTAATTGTATGTTACAGGAAACATTAATATGTTAATGAGTGTAGGCATATAATATTTATATCGAGTTGTAATACATAACTATGTAATACTCTATTGTCTTGGTAGAACCCTATATAAGTACATACGGTTCGCTGGAGGCGGTTTACCCTATCGCCTTACGTGTTACCTATTTACGGCTCCTTACCTATTTCTGCTGTATAATAATTGTCTTATAGCAATATACTTTCGTCAGGAAGGGTACACTTTTATAAGCGATGACCATCTGTCCTGTCTATTTGTGACGCAACGCAACTTTGAGTGGGTCCAATTACTAACGATGAATAATGATTATAAACGGGATTAACTTTCGGTAGGAGTCTTAATGTCGCAGTCTTAAGGTCACGAATAATAACTAAATTATATTGTTATTAATATATAATACTAACAGGACTTAGATACTAACTCATTGCAGTCGTATATATAGTTCTATTTGAGGTCTATTCCAGATGCCATTGGCGGAAGAAGACACCGGTATTGCAAGCTCGTTTGCAATCCATATCCTTATGATCTGGCTTCGAATACTGCACATACTAACTCTATTTTTAAAACTTCTTGCTTTGATATTTGAAAATATTATCAACCAATAGAGGCCACATTAACAAGTCGCCATAAACATATACCCTGAGTTTATATTATTATATTCTGAATCATCATCCAATCAACGAATGACGTCTTTGTTTTCTCTGGGTTATTGAGTAATGATGATGAACCAAAATATACATTAACTAACATTTCCCTATTAATATTACGCTACAACCAATGTTAATAAAATCCAGCCTGAAAATACAGAACTGCAAACTTTTAATAAGTGTTACAATAACTTACCACGTTCATGAAACCTCCGTACGACTTTATGCAAAACCATCGTAAATTGCACCACACGTTTAAAAGCAATAGGATAAATCTTGCTTGTTCTGAAATTATATTTTTTATTCTCCGTGGCTGTCACACAAGCCGTTTGCTCCAGAGTTTTATGGTTGTTTTTAATAAGTTTTCTTTGTGTGGAAATCTTTCGGTAAATCGAAAAAGAGCTCGTGTTGTGATCGAATTCAGTGTTTTATGAATCAAACAACGTCGAATGAAGAATATTTTCGGATTTGCTATTGTGTTAGCTTCGTCTGAATTGTGTAAATTGTAACCGTTATTTGAAACAATGTGTTACGAGTTACTCTTGGTAAGTATTGTAACAATGTATTAAGTTGAAATTGAATCTGATAACGATGTTAATAACCATAAGACGATGAAATATGATGAAATAGTAATAAGATTGGAAGTTAATCGTCTTTTAACGTGAATACCTGATAAATGCGTTGATGATCCACTTGATGGTAAGAGATTAGCACCGCTCATGGGCATGGGTGAAGGTGAGGTGAAGAGAGTGAAAGTGGAGAACAAGAGTAAAGAAAGAACGACTCTCAAGCGACCAGCTAACATGACAAGTCAATTGGTGACTGACTCAGCACACAAAAGGTGGTGATTTGCGAGTCAGTTTTCACAGAAACATAACAAATACTTTAGTTATTGTATATTTTAATTATTGTAATAATTGGTATCTTCATTTAGGCAGCAGAATAAGTATTTATCAACAACATGAAAGGACCATTGCTTACAGAAGAGTTTGACTTTTGAAGAATAAAAAAGAACAGTCCTCCATATAGCACTAATACAGATAATAAATCTTTTTCTTTTCTGTACTTCATTTATTATTTTACATTAGTAATTATTTCCATTAAGTGAAGAACTTGAAAGAAATTATGTAGTGAATCATTATGTATGACTTGTAATCGGTGATTGAACTTATCACCATAAAAGAGTTCAATACCAATATAACATGATTAAAATGAAACCAAATGTCTGCCAATAGCACACAAAATTTTTAAAGAAATTCAATTAAAAAATGAGAAAAAAAATGAATGAATATCCCTATTTTATATAATAATAACGATAACTAGTTCAAAATTTTAAATAAGATTCACTTCTATTTTATATTATTCAACATTTATTTAATACACAATAATTCTGACAAGTGATAAATGTCAAAATGAACTTAGAAGTGGTTTCTCAGATAGTAATTTATGCAAATAATTTTCAATTACGTATGAAATAGGTACTATGATGTTTTAAAAATGTCGCCAAAATATAAAATAAAACGGAAATTCAATGCGACTTCAATAAAGTAACTCTAACGGACAGCGGTGTCATTTACCTTTGCTGTGAGTTGAGTGATTTTAATTTTCTTTTATCTAATCTCAGCTTATCATCTCTCTAATGGAAACCTTGTGGGATAATTGGATTTAAAACGGAATTAGAAGATGAAAATTCTATCAGCTTTCTCCAAGATAATATTATTATGAGATAGCATCGAAATATAATGCAATAAGCGAATCGTTTTAGAAAAATAAAACTACGGATTACCGTCATCTTTTTCTTCTATATTTATATCCGTCGTAGTATTTAAGCCAACCTTCCATTCTCTTTTATAAGTTTTGGTAATCTAGAGTAAAAACACAAGATATCTGATAAGACTGGTACTTCTGAATGCTGGTAAAATTCTTTATCGAAGATTTCTGTTAGGGATAGATCTGGTCCCTTAAAGGGATTTAATTTCATGTGATTTTACGACATTATTGCAATAATTTCATTTCATTATCATAACCCGTAGCTGTCCCACAGCTGGTCTCAGGTTGGGAGTGTGTAAAGTGTACAGGCCATACTCCAAAACGCGGATTTCATAAATTATTCATAACATTATGGAGAACTCTCAGGAGTACATGTTTCCTCACGTCTTTTTCTGACAGAAAAACATAAATAAATAAATAACTTGCAATACGCACATAACTTTTCAGAGGTCCGTGAAGGATTCGACTAATTTTCGAACCACAAGACTATCACTTATTATTTAATTTATAGAATAACAAAAACAAGTCACTAAAAATTTAATCCTAAACATAAAACATCCAAAATGCCTGATAGTAATTGGTAACAATAGTTTCGAGTGCCATTACTGACATGTAAGTCTTCCGAAGCGAAGTGAGAACGAGTTACTAAATCTTTAATAAATTGTTGCCTAACTCCGACATTTTGTGAACGATTTACAATCACTAAAGTTCCGCAATAATCGACATGTTATAATCTCGGATGTGTTTGTACTGGTGTCGAACACAATGCCTGGTAGAACTGGAATAAATTCGTTTTTATAGTTCCCGATAAATCAGTGGAGGCCGTGGAGTGAGTGATTTGTTATGAAAAGTTATTTTTAACTAATGCCTGGTAGCTCTGACGTGCGCTAATCCAGTGTGTAGGCGGCTGGGTTAACCACTAGGTGCGTAGACCTGACATGTACACACTTTGGGGTAGATTGACGGACATATTAGGTAATAGTTGAGGGCTCACTATGGTTATTTTTGTGAAAATTAACCCTCATTGATAGTTTTGATTACAATGACCAGAACGCCTGGTAATAAATGTTGTGACAGTATTCGTGCAGGTAAGAAAGTAACTCGGATTACATTATCTGTTGGTTTCAAAACTATGTATTGAGGAAGTTATATTTGTTATATCTTTAATAAAAAGTATCTTGTAAGCGCTACAATTTAAGCGTACGTACCTGTTATTATTAGATTTCAAAATTAATAAATTATTTTTAATTAAAATCCCGATATTACTAGTAGATTAACTTTTATCCGTCGTAGACCGTCAACTACAGGACGTCTTTCAATAAACTGCTACTTATTACGTATTGCTAGGCTGTACCACGATCGAATCACGGCCTAGCAATCGATCTCAGGTTCAATTTCCGGCCGAAAAAGATATTTATGTGACAGATAAATTAGGTTAGTATCAGTCATGAGACACGGGTAACATTGGAAGCAAACCAGAAAATTTTTAAAGTTATATTGGACTTTAGGATAGATTATGTAATTGACAGCCTTTACATGTGGTCATCCAAAACTAACAAAAATCTTAACTTCCTGATTGACATACTTATAAACATTAAATACTAACAGGATTACCGACTGACCATTTGGGATTTGATCACATAAAGAAGATAATTATAGTTACCATGAAAACAAGGATATCTGTCGCCATTTACATATAAAAAGTAACAATTTCTTATCATAAACATAGCTGCGGATATAATATTAAATAATTTAGCGTCCTATTATTTTATTCGCTTGATGGTATCGATACAGCAAGTCATGGGCGTCCTTGACCGATCTTTAGAAGAGTTCTGGAGGCTAAAAATATCGCCAATAAAACACAAGTGGCCCACAATGTTGGGGAGGCCGTTGGAGTAAGAACAGATCTCTTCTCATCTAGAAATTGTGTGAAGATCACAGAGTTGGAAAGTGAGGTTACTATTGTGAAGTTATATATTTTATCTAATAATAAATATAATATATAAATAAATAATTAATATTTTTTTTATCTGTATGTATCTAATGATATTTACTTTGCAAATCTTCTACTTGGCTATGTCACTACTAGAAATTTTGTCACAAGTTTTTTTAAAGAAAACTTATAAAAAAAAATATATAAATTTAACACTTCATACTTGCACCATGTTTTCACGAACACAAAAAATCAAATTGAACTTTTTTAGCATATTTTATCGTCAATTAACTACATAGTTTAATAATTACACTCTTCAACTACTTCACTAACTGTTTTAGTTATAAAAAAATTGCAAAATATAATGTATAATTGAATATAGTTAATAATATCAGGCGTTACTTTGAATCCATTGTTATTAAGCTATTTTTATTGCACAGATTGTTACAAAGTAGACTAATAATAGCTTGGTATAATTAAATGTTACTGAAATAAAAATCGTAGTCTCAGCCCGCGAGCATATTTCATAAATCCAAACTGAATTTAGGAGGAGACTTATCGCAATTAATTTGTCAAGTGTAATTGAAAGCGTCGCCGTTTAAACGGTCTTCATAGATCTTGTTTCTTGAAGCTTATATTAATTTTTCACCAATTATGTGATTTATTGCATTAAATTTTGCTGCAATGCAAAATATACTTTATGGATCTATATCTAAAATCAGTTTAGATAGTTTTTTATATATTTAAACTTTATTGACTATTGTGGTTACATTACGATACAATTGGCTAGCTTAATGTGTGCTTAATTACGTATTCCATATTTATTCTCTATCAAATAATAGTAAATAATAATAAACGCTAACACACTCATACCCCCGCAGTAGGACTCCCTGTGTCGCGGGCAGTATGGACAAACACAAGTAAAACGTCACTAACACCCATGAACTAGAACAAATATTTATCTGTTCCAAAAATATCTGCCCCGGCCGGGAATCCAAGACGCCTCGCGTCGCAGACAGAGTCACTACCAACTAGGCTACGGGGCCGTCAAGTAGACGAAGTGAGGGTAGTTCCTGTATAAGTCTGATCGTGATGACAGTGTCACAGTTCTCTCGTGTCGTTTGCGTGGGGAAGATACGCTAATCGTAATATCTGTGTGATCTGAATATTGTTAATTTTTATTTGCTTGTGTTGTGGATTTATCCCTGCGTATTGTGTTGTGCTTAAATTGTAATTGAAATCATGTCATTAGTTAATTAGTTTTTTAAATTGAATCATCATTTCTGACACAAAACTATATTAATATTATATATATGCGAGAGTGTGTTTTGTTTGATAGTTTCTTAGTCCTTTCAAGGCCTAACGGAGCGTCGTCATGATATGAATCTTTGTGTGGATATAGTTGAGTGTACGGAGAGTGACACAGTCTACTCTTTTTAGCGCAAAAAACTTGTTTATTACTGTGGGAAGATCCATTACAATGATATATCAGAAAAAATTAACAAAGTGTCTAACAACAGAGCGTTACCTACGCAACCAATGACAGAAAAGAATCGACAACCTTTTTATTACTATTCTTTTTACGATGCGGGCGATTTGATGGTAACATCCAGTATATAATAAAACCGATGAAATCTGTAGAGGGATCTATATCAATCAATGAAGATCATTGCGATATACTTTTACTGGGTACCCTCATATTATTAATATTCAATAACACAATATAATTCTATTCTTGTTGAGGAATTTTGCCCCAGTTACAAGGAAGTACAACAAAATTATTACATACGTCACCATTTGACGTTGTGTTGCGAGGTAAAAAAATCATTAAAAATCCTACCTTCGGGCTTGGGTTTCAAGACGACATCGCTCTTATCCTGCATGTTCCTGAGATGCTCGGCCGTCAACCGATGCTCGTCCAACTCGATCCTGGTGGGCATCTCCTTGTGGCACGACGTGCACGTCGGGTGGAGGTACTTCTTCAGCTTGCGATGGCCCACCGTGGTGCGGTGGATGGCGCCGTCCGCCGCGTACAGGTCGCACATAGCGCAGTAGAAGTCGCGCGGCGGCTGCTGCCCGGTCTTGCGGGTGCGTTTCATCTCGCGGATCTGGGGACATCACAACGAGTTGTTAATTGACCTGGATGACGTCTGTCACGCTGAAAACCAGTGGCTTTGGATTACTTTTTCGGCGGTTTAGTGCTGAGCGCGAACCTTATTTTATCTATATCGTGTAGTTATTTGTTGATTAATTAGATGAAATAATCTTTTTTTAATTTATTCTTTTATCAAGATTTTACAGGCTATAGTCCACCACGCTGTCTAAGTGCGGATTGGTGGACTTCACACACCTTTGAGAACATTATGGAGAACTCTTCGTTTCCTCACGATATTTTCCTTCACCGAAACAAGTGATAATTAACTTTTTGTAAATTAGAGGTGCGGGCAGTTTGAACTCACGCTCTCACGTTAAGGAGTCCAACGTTCAAATCACTAGGCTATCACTGCTTAAACAATAAATTGCTTCTCATTTACCTTGAACTCCTGCCTCATGGTGTCAGCGGTGAGGGCGTAGCTCTCCGCGGTCTTCTGCATCATGATGGCGTGCGCGCGCCCACTCAGATGATTCTCGAACGACCGGCCGTCCCACATGCTCTTGTTGCAGATGTGGCATTTCAGCAGCTGAGGATTGATGTCGTCGTACCGGGTCTTGGGGCACTCCTTGTCCTTCTTCTCGTCCTGCTTCCCCGCCTCATTCTCTCCTTGGGGTTTCTCCTCCTCGCTAGATAACACTCGAGATGATTAGGACCTAGATAGCGCTGTCGAGCTGATTTGAAGCGAGCGGTATAATTCTGTGACCATGTAATAAAATATGGGCTATTGTGATCATTCATATTTATCATACGTTTAGTATGTTATAGGGGATTATACTGTGACATTGAGTGACATGGGGAAGAGCCAAAGAGTCGTGACGTCACATATTAAGAAAACATCTTAAATATAATTCTATAGACCATTTGGAAAGTGACGTAATTATGATTTTTAAAAATATGTCACAAGACAAAGGTTGTCTTTCCCAAAAAACTCAAGGATTTCGAGTAACGTAAATTGATGTAAGAATACTCTAAGATGTAGTGTTGTGCTAGGTCTAGTTTTGTTTCAAAATTTAGAAATTATATTATGAACTTTATACCTTCGACATAAGAGTGGGAATGTGAACTTATAAATTGGTATTTATGTGTCTTTTGACCAACTTCATTTGATTCGCTACATGTTTTGAGCTTAGACAAATATTCTCTATAGCCTGTTTTTTATTCCCACGAAAGAATTTGATATTTTGCGAATTACAAGTATTTAACATATTTTAAATAGTGATGTATCGATATGGATAATATATTTTCCGTTTTGCGTCTTAAAACTGATTCAAGGTTCGAAGAAATCAGCCATAAAATGGCCTTTAACTTAGGTAACGACTGTTTAACTTTGTTATATCTTAATTCAATACGAATCGTGAAAAAAAAATACATTAAAATGTTCTTATGAAACACAAAAAATATACTCAACGATTCATAAAATGTCAAAAACAGGCAACATTAATTTTGACATGACATTAGCGCCTGTCAAATTACTCCGCGGGAATAAACAACAGAATTTATTAATTGTAACTACTAACAGCCCTTTTCAATATTCTATTCATTACCGTCAAGTAGGAAGCTAAGCAAATATCAAAAAGTTAGTGTTTATTATTTTACATATAAAACTTTTTCAAAGATTTGAGATATTATTGAAAACGGCCGTCAGAGTATTACATTAGTATGTGATACCTATTAAGTTTTTGTGAATTTAACTTTAGCTAACCATTGACAAATTGAGTTAAAAAAAAAACAATTGTCAAAAACATACAAGTACATTAATTACTTTATTAATAACTGTAAGTTGAGACAAACGATTTTATATATTAAGATAATTTACCTCAATAATACCCCTTGAACTTTAAATATAACAAATACAACCCAGAACTTTGTAACAAATACTGTTACAATAAATTTTACCTATAAAATGTATTTTTCTTAAGTTTTTGATAAATTTCGTAAAATAATATTATAGGATAAGTTGTAAAAATACCTAAT
>DWPA01005081.1:0-12176 GCA_018251375.1 Calpodes ethlius | reverse complement strand
ATCGTCAGAAATGTCGCTTCTTACAACACCTTGGTCTGTCGGCTTCGTTGCGGCCAAACTGGCTGGCTATGCTCGAGAGTCTTAAGATAACGAGAACGGGCCATATTGGTTGATTGGTAGACTCGCATTTTTTTTCTTAACTGAAATGCACAAATCTATACTATTAATGTTAGAAGGATGGCCCTTTAATAGACCCTTTTTGTCACGTAACAAATCTATAACTATAAATGTTAGAAGACAGATGAACAATTAAGAGACCTTCGCAACATGGCACGCTTTTCTAGCAATGTAATGATATTTCTTTTTGTACTGTTCTGCAACCTTTTTAGTAGTCTGTTCTAACGCTTGTAGCTATTAATACGTCTATAAAACAAATTTACCTGTCACATACGTTGGCAAAACTAGCCATCCTTGTTGGATGTTTATATGTGATCCGTGACGATGAGAACCTTACTGAATCCTCGAGGACAGGTAGAGCCACTACCATTGAGATTGATCACGAACAAATGTATAATGTAGTTACATCTAACCTTGAATAGTATAACCTTCACATTCGTACTGCCGCATACTGAAACAGAATTTCTAATAATCCTCGTGGCGTGGGACTAATATAACTGATCGCTCTTGTTAGAAACTCGCTACATACAGCAATCCAACTTCGCAACTTCAATACCGTGTTCAGGTCAAAACCACTGGGGGTTCTGAAGTTGTATATGTATTATAAATTATAGTGTAAATATGTTATAGTCATACAGAAATTGCTCATAAACCGATGGCTTGTCTAAGTAATATAATTAATTAAACAGCAATAAAAATATTGTCGATTCCTTTATATCTTTGGTTACTAGATAACATTTTGTTCTTAAACATTTTTTTTAATTTGGATGATATGTACCTACATATAATCATAACATAACATCGTAATGTATCCCACAGAAATGAGTTAATTTTTGGGTTGAGAAATAGATTATGGAACTCTCCATTCTCCTATCTCCTCACAAAAAAAATACTATAACGTCGCTCCGTTAAAGACAGAGAAATGAAGAAGTAAAGATTCTCATTTATAATATTAGTATAGAAGAATAAATTATGAGATTAGATTTATGGATGTAAAATGAAAATACCTTCTTATCAATATTCCTTTATTCACACACTGATTAACCCTATAATAAGTTATGTAATACATTAGTTGAATTACATTACATAGTACAGCAGCAAGTAAGGAGACAACCTTTCTGGACGAGTGTTCAGAAATAAATGCTTTTTGAACTCGCTAGCACTTCCCAACGTCATGTTTTTCTTGTTTCGATGTCTTTTTACACAGTTCTTTGAGCTCAAATCAAATACTCTTTATTTGTAAATATACAATTGTAATTATTGGTTATTTATCTTCTTCTTCTTATATATTAAAATGAATATTTGTCTGTATGTCTTTATAGAAGCGTAAACTACACATTTAATCATGTGATTTAGCAAAGATGTTCTGTATTAGCCCACGAAGATTTCTAAGTTGGTACTACCAATTTTCCACAGGTGGCGCCACTCGTGTTGGCGTAAAACGCACGCAGGGTTCAGCTAGTAAATAATAAGTAAAATTCAAACCTATGTCCTATGCATGAGGCAACATTCTTTCCTGAAACAACGCTAACTTCCTTTTCTTTCGATGCGTCCCACTGAACAGGATGTTTTCATTTGGTTGACGTATTTTTTTCCAACATTTGTATTTAAACTCATGTTGAAACTCAGGTTAAACAGATAAGGTCGCTGTATAACCCCGTTAAATCCCGAAGGTACTTGCTTGGTAGTATTTTACAAGTCTGACTAGCTAATACTTGTTTTTCTAGAATTTCAAGTGAAATGTTTGACATGATTCGGTCGCAGTAACAGAGATAAGAATAATACGGTTTCCCGATTCCTTTTTGCGGGCAATGTATCGTTGTCTTTGATGTTCCTGATGTCCATGTTTGATATTGATTTCTTACCATTAGGTGGGTCGTCTTCACCTGTGTTATTCACTGTGGAAGAGTTCCTTCGTCTAAATCTTGATCCAATATCATGAATCCATAGCAATGTTATCATTGGAACTGAAGTAATGTGCATAATGTCCTCTTTATAACACAAGAGGAGTTAATTCAAATTAAGCAAACATTATAATATGATCCAATCAAATCTACTAACATACTAACAAGTATAGGAAGTTAAAAAAAATATATAAAAAATATGTTATGAAATTTTGTTCCATAAACCATCGCAGACGAAACCGCGGGTGGTATTTAGTGCTAACAAACTTCATAACTGCAATGCGGTGGTATAAGTACCTAAATAAGGTACCAGCAACTAATAAAGTCTAATTAAGAACAGTGCAAGCGGGAATATTGTTTCGAACTGCGACGCCACCGATAATGAGATAATAATTTTTAATTTCACTAAAGCGCATTTAAATTATCTCTTGTAGTTTTTAATAAATGAAACAATTATTATTCTTACATTACATCGCAATTATAATATTATGTTTCGTGGGAGTTTAGCGTACAGATAATTAATATTATTACGGGTATTACATTTCCGTGCAGCCGGTCTGACTGTACATTTCACCCCGCAACCAGATGGACAGACGGCCTGAAGAAAACAGCGGGTATTAGCTGGATTCAGAAGGATCAGGACCGGTCCGAGTGGTGCAAATTAGGGGAGGCCTATGTCCAGCAGTGAACTTTAAAATGCTGAAAGATAGATAGATAGATATATATGTCCAGCAGAGGAGCTTCAAAGGCTAATAGATTGATAAATATATAGTGTCCCGCTAGTTAAAATTTTTTGCTAGTCACTTCGTGCTCCAGATGAGGACTTGAGCAACCACTTCCTTTATTCTTTCTTCTTTCTAGAGTGGGTTGGTTATTATTTTACTGATGGCCGTGTTCGTTGCTTTTATTTATGTGTAATCTTAAGCTAATCGACGGCCCCGTATCCTAGTTGGGTCCCGGGTTCGATTCCCGGCCGGGGCAAGATATTTATGTGACAGATAAATATTTGTTCTCGGGTCATGCGTGTCATTGACGTGTTATTTGTGTTGTCCATACCCCCCGCGATACAGGTAAATCCTACTGTGAGGGTATGAGTGTATTAGCGTCTAATTTAATTAAATTTTATCACTAATTAGAATGATAGATTGCACTTTAATTGAGACGATATGTTCATACCTGCGACAACGAGGCGACTAAATGTCGCACTATGACGTCGACACACGTTCTCATATTCATCAAAATGTCAAATATCACACGTCGATATGCTACGTGTAAAGTGACTCTTACAACATATTAAGTTATTATATTATATTATTATACTTTAAAACATGCCTTTTATCTCCATCCCTCCCACAAAGGAAAGCATGCATTACAATAAATTAAAGTATATACCGCCATACATTTTAATCGCGGATTGTTGCAAAGTAGACTAATAATAGTTTAATAACAATGGATTTCCGCAAAGTAACGTCTGATACTATTAACTATATCTTACAACATAGTTCACATGTTAATAGATATTGACTTAAAAAAATATCATTAGTTTTATTACATTTAATTATAGTTCAATTACAGTCTAATAGGATGATAATAATAAACGTTCACTATAAATGCTTTGTTCTAATTAAATTAACAGTTTTTCCAAACGTGTTTCACTTAAATTTAATGACAAGCTAACCTACATAATAATATTATTTAAATGAATACAAAATGTGTGCCATTTATTATAATCGGAGGGACGTCGCTAGGGAAATGCTTCAGACATGGGGTTTTAATTAAAACTGCTTTGAATAACTGCGGAGTATCTGTATCTGAATTGTATGTACCCCGTTTATACGTAATAGTGACTGCATCCAAGCAAAACGTCTTTTCACATGTGCGACTGCGAGGTGACTACAACACGGCAAAGTGTCGCGCGTGTATTCAGTGTCATTATGATATTTTGTCGCTGAGCAGTCACAGCTACAAGAAAACATAGTAACAAAAAACATCGCTGCGACGTCGCCTATCATTATAACAGTCCATAACCGTCCCACTGTTGGGTTTCCTCACACAATTTGAGGGTACAGGCGATAGTCCATCCCTCTGGCCTAGTGCGGATTGGTAGACTTCACTCTACTTCAAGATTATGGAGGACTCTCAGATGTACAGGTTGTCTCGATGTTTTCCTTCACCGAAGCAAATGATAATTAACTTACGACTCCACGATCGAAGAACCAACGTTCGAACCACTAGGCTATCCATACTTCGCAGTTACTTGCAAGGAAGAAGAACAAGTTAACAAAATTAGCAAAATAAAATTTCGGAATGTGACAACATTCACTGGATTTGTAAAGCAGAATATTTCAAGTATATAAACTTACCGATATCCATAATTTGTTTATAGAATACTAAACTTTGAGCCGATATGGTAGTCTCATAGACATTCTGAAAAACGTTATTATATATCTTTACTTTTTAAGTATTTAATTATATTTATATCAATGTTTGGAGCGAAATTTGACATGGAACATTAATAGAACGCATATTACGTTCTATTAAGACTATATTTGAATAAATTTTTGTTAATGTAGTGTAAGACAATAATGTACGCCATTTATATTTTTACTGCAAAATCATTCTGTCTGTATCTATATTGCACGCTATATCAGTGTTAACCATAAAAATAAACACAGTAGTATGAGTTACAAACGAATACCTAACCCGACCTATATTACGCACTGATTGTCTTTATTTACTTGTATGTTAATAATATATTTTTAATTATTTATACCACTTTTATACCATCATAGGCTTGCCATGTGTTCAATGAATAAGTACTGATGCAGTATTTATATTACTGCATCGCGTCTTCGCGTTCTTAAATATGTATAGATACATATAAATAATATTGGAAAGTCTGTTTTTAATATTGAAAAATCTGGCTACTCTCTTAAAAGGCTGGACCAGTTTTGACGGAACTTTTATTGGCAGGTAGCTGATGTAATAAGGAGTAACTTAGGGCACTAAAACAAAATAAAGTAAAACACTTTTCGCGTCACGGGCACAGCTTGTTTTAAAATAAAAAAGCGACTCAAACTAAACTAACTCTAACTTTAACTCTCTCTAGTTAAGCAGACCATTGTGAAACACTAATTAAACCGATAAATTCAATAATACGTTGCATTTGTTTAAAAACCCTCTGCGCGTTCTCGCGACACGCGAAACAGAATGAAACATTTCTCACACATGTTATCTCAACAAAATTAACAAAGTTCCAACTTCTGTATGTAATCCACTGATTTTCCGCTAATTTAAGCTCAAGTAGCATATGCAAACATAGTCATTTGGATACAGACTCTTGGCGACATGCCACATTGCTAATTGAGTCTGTTGTGCAAAATTTTGAAAATCTGCATTCTGCTGAAAAGTTTTCTTCGCAAAACTTTTACGTAATTAAATTTTGTAACTCACCTCATATCATAGCATAGTAAAATGAAATATTTGTTTCAATTACTAACCTGTAGAGTCTTTATGAGCAATAGAAACCAAAACATTCACTTTTAGAACTTTTGTTTGCCCATGAAATAATAGGAGAGGAAATTCAGTGTAGTTTTTTTTCAATGATATAATTGGAGGTCTTAATTGAAACTAGTAGTTATATTTTGATACGTTGCTTAGAATTCAATATAACGAATAGAAACTTTTCACATTATAAATGGCTAGAAACGAACGTAAAATAAATAAACAGAAATTGTAAATTGTAATGATTAAATATTTTTATTGGATACACGTGTAAGGTTAGCAAAAGGAATTAAGTAGAAGTAGTGACGTTGGCAAAGGAACCTGAATAGGAAAGCTTAGTCTTAGAAATAGTTTTGGTTTAGAAACAGGTCACCGCGATCGTAAAAAGAAATGATGCAGTACATCAACTTACAAGACCAATGTACCAATACCTATTCCATGAAACCTAGGTGCATGACCGCGACGATTCATGTAATCCTAAATTTATAGTATATTTAGATTCAAGTTTGTTTCTTGTACTTTTTAATAGAGAACAGTGTCTTGGTGTAAGGATTTTGGGGGTATTTTAATGCTATTTCAAGTACTCTGCTACAGATTTAATAATAACGTAATTAAAATGGGACGGTCAGGATAAGGAATCGTTAAATAGTGTTTCGTAGTTTTAAGTCGATCGACCAATCCTTGATAACTTGCAAACCCCAAAGTTAGTAGAAAGCCACATTTATGTTTCAAAATTTGTCATATATACTACTTCCGTGAATTTTTTCCATATCCAACATCAACCATTTAACAGATAGAAAGGGGTAGGGGATAATTGACACTTGTTGAAATAAGCACAATAAGGCTAACATTTGTCTAAAGAATTCTTAATCCTAAAAACCCTGTTATTACACAATAAAATAGTCTGCCCATAGCCATAGCGTCCTCAGACCAAAACAGTTGACTGTCAGTATAACAATACTTATTTAAAATATATTAGGTTTAATAAATGCCTTTAAAACAAATGAATGTTTAGTACTCAAACCTACAAAAGCCATCAAAACGAATCGTATATCTATTATAATATATAACCCTAAAAATCTCGAAGTAATTGCCAATAGACTACAGAAAAGCATAATTTATTTCCCGATTCCTAATATCGCAACTTCCAGCCCTCCGCTAATGACCTCGCACTGAATTTAGTTACGGAACGTTTACCGAAAGTTTGTTTAGTGTTAACTTATTTTCGTTACAAAACGTTCACCAACTAATTACTTATGGCAACTTTGTCGGTGCGTTGCTTGGTTTTAGACTTAGTAATGGAACTGTAGTGAAACTTTGCTAAATGACAGAAACCTAACGAACTCTCTCGGCGATATAATGCTGAACGTTAATTAATATTAATTACTTGATGTTAATTAGTTCCATACTGATATCGGTATATTAATATGAATATATAATAATATCAGTAGTTGCAATTGCCTTGTTGCCAATTGCATTGTCGTTGTTTCGGAAAAAATCTGCGCCTTAGAATCCAAACTATCCACCCAATCCACCAAATCCCTTAAGAGATATGGAATCGGTCACCCTGTTTTTAGGGTTATATATTCAAAAAGACCCCTTATAGTTTCACTATGTCCGTCAGATTTTCCACAGTCAAGCTTAGAACACTTGACTACTAAAAAGTTGCAATATATGTATTTACAAACATTTAACACCTACAAATTTGAAGAATAAAACCCTAAAAAAATGTTAGGGTATTTTCCATAGATGTAAAGTAAAAGAAGACAATAAGAACAAGAGAAGAAAAAGAAAGCAAATGTGTACATATAATCATTACAATTGAAATTATCAACATTTCCTCAACTTCGCTATAATAAATAGAAACTAAGATATCAAAACCATGATAAGTTAACATTCGATAAGTTCCCTAAACTTTCCAAGACAACAGATTTAGGGGATTGCTGACACAGAAATCCTAAACTCAGTTGTAACAACACGATCGTGTAAAGTTACTGTCCCTTTAACTATAACATTTGTTTAAACATTTACCGCTTGGTACCCGTAAGTTTATTTTATTGCTCTTTCTGTTACAAAGTTTCAAGTAGATTGTTTGAGAGTCAAGTTCCATGTAAGTTTCATACAAGAGAGTTAAAGTTCCACGCAATGGATTTATAATCATAAATTATTTTAGACAAAAATAAGGACAGAGTGATGCTTGAAATTTACTATGTTGGTAATATAAAATTTGTCTTAGAGTAATAATTTGTATAAAACGTAAGCATGAAATAAGTTCAAGTTGGTAGAATTCATAATTCAAAATTAGTACAACATTGATCATTCCAGGTTAACCAGATAAAGGAAATAGCAAAACTTTAATAATAAGTCGAATCGACTCCAGAAATACATACTTAAAAACATGAAATAATACATAATAACCTTAATTATTTTGAGGTCGATATAATTGCAGATATATTTGAAGATATTGCATCGATCTCAAAAGAAATTATTACTGTTAGATTCCTTCTTAAAGTTTTTTATTTTAATTTACGTTTGCAATTGTTAAGATTTGTTTTTTTTAAAGTGGTATTACTTATAATATTCGTTTAATGTGGCCTCGCTATTTTATCATCGTCATCAATGGCAACTTGTTTATTCTGCTGCATCTACATTAATGGACGAATCTTCGTATTTAGGTTGGCGCGATAAAACTTCGACTTCTTCGGAGATATTTCTATCTACATTATTAAGTGTGACATTCGAGCAAAGTAAAATGGCGCCAGCGATTTATTTCGACGAATATTTATTTACTACAATTGTATTATTTGAGAAACTTAGAAGCATCCAGTAATAAAAGATAATGAAAATGGTAGAATAATACTTTTGTGATATAATTTTTATTATTTCACTCCAGGTTGTGGATTCTTCAGGCACGTCCGTTGCATACAAAGTCTATGTTGAAAATGGAACAACGAAGTTTAGCCACGTCAGCGAACTTTATCGCGATAGAATCCTTTGATGCGCGGCGATTTACCGACAGTGCCGCAGTAGGGTAACGTCTTTAGTCGATAGTCATCCGCGAACACATGCTTAAGTTACGAATTGCTCGGCCACACTTATCGGGATAACGCAAATATTCGCCGAATCGTGATAGTGTTACCATAGCATAAGTTTACGGGAAGGGAGAGACGAGATAGATATTATGAAATGTGATGACAATGTCAGGCTGAAATAAATTTTTCGGTGTAATTCCCCTGTCATTTGTCCGTAAAAGTTGTTGGGACTGTCCCTTTGATCCCTATTCGTCAAGATAAATGTTACAACTGTATACAAATAACTACCAACCAATGTATTAGGATTTTCTATGACTGTTACCAATTCATTGTATAAAAATTAGTTTAGTAGTAGACGCTAGTATTGTTTGTTGAAAGGAAATCCAATTATTAATCTTTTATACACATATAAAAAAGAAAGTTTGTCTGTATGTCCTTTATAGAATTGTAAACTATGCATTTGATTATGTGATGATCTTTACCAAAGTTGTTGTGTATGAGCCCACGAAGGTTTCTGAGTTGGTCCGACCAATTTTCTACAGATGGCGCCACTGTGATGACCTTATTTTGGCGTAACAACGCGCGCGGGGTTCAGCTAGTACTCACACATAATACATAGAGGTCTCATAGGGAAACACTAAGTTGTTTTGGGAATTGTTCCGGAAAGTATAGTGAAGTAGACGCGAATACAAACAATCGAACCTTTCTACTTCACTGTGAGACCTTATAATATTGTTTGTGAATACGAAGATCAGTACCTACAGAAATTCACATTAAAGCTGCGAGTGAAATATGTCTGAGTTCTGGAGAAAGACTGTAATTTGTGGGGGGTAATGAATTGATCAGGCTTCTCAGGTGATAAATACGGACATCTTTGTAAACTTGAACGATGCAGCCATTTCTTTGCTTAAAGTTATTTGTATGTAAATTATATAACAGAAGTATACACAACAAACATCAAATAGATGAAACATTTAACTGTAATAGAAGACTAGAGACAGTTGTAGTTTCTCGTTAAGTTAAGAACGGAATTATTTAATACGCCTCCGTCTAATTATATTAAAAGCTTCATAGAAATAATGGAGTGTAAAATGCGCCACTCGTCCCGGAATTCTATAAGTATATGGGCGGATGGAAAAGCAAATCATCCTCTGCTAAATGGAAGAATGTACTTAGAGGAATTGAGGAAAGGCGCGCACTCCCACTCCCGGTTGGGGGTTTAAAGAAAATGTTTTATTTCAATATTGTATTCGCCCACACATATCAGATACTACAATGATGAATTTCTAGATGGCGATGAACTATGTTTATTTGTTACGTGCAATGTAACAACGCCATCAGGTGTCAAACTAAATAATTTCTTGAACTGTTAATTCGTACTTTAACATATTCAACAGATGGATGAAACAGAAAGTTACTGAAAATATAATCTTCAGAAATTGTATTCTTGACCCAAAAATATGGAATTATCATATTCCTTGAGTTCGAAAAACAATTACTTATTTATTAGTATACAATATGAGTCAGATATAATTATGTAACTATTCAAAATTTCTCATAACTCAACACTACACACTCTCACACTCATATTACTCATAACAAGACCCAGGATTTCCAATCATTTACAACCAGATATAAGTTTTATCTATCGATTCGTTGATATTGTTATATAAAGTCCTATATGATTTAGATGTACTTATACAGTTTTATAAACAAGGTGCACGACTAAATAATATTAGAATTTATATAGTTTTCTTTTTTTCTACAATGTCGTTTTGTTTAGCTTTATAGTAATCGTGAATCTATTCTAGAGAATTGAACTTCTCTATGGATTAAAAAGAAGAAATTACTTGTCATTAACATTTAAATTCGTATTTGGACAAAATAAATGACACAGTTTAAGAATAGCGCTCGCCACTGCTCCATCGGAACATCTTACAGAGAACAAGAGCTTTTTAATTAATTATATCGTTTCGGAAACAAAATAGCAGATGAGAATCGGCCAGAACATCGATACATAACATTTAAAATAACAATTACACTCTAACACCCAGTTACGAAAATGAACTTAAAATATTAAACTTACCATAATGCAGTTTCAACCTGTCCTTTAAATCGCATTTTCGGTTGCACAATAATTGTCTCAATATTCTCTATGTAACGTCATTAAAATTAACTAGATTTTACGCGATATCGCACACGTTTGAAAAAGAAAAGCAATAAAAAGTATGTTAATTCCTTTCCATCACTGGTTGCTAGGCAACGCTATGTGGTTACATACTTTCTTTAATTTGTCTAAAATATACATCGTAACGGAACTTTCCACAGAAATGAAATGTTTATTCGCCGTAAAAAGTAGTCTATAGTATTCGTCGTCGTCCCGACTATCTCCAGACCAAAAATCATACTATAGCGACGCTCCATTGAGCCGTGAAGACGACAAACACACTTTCACATTTATAATATTAGTTTTAGTAGATTATAGCGCAAATACCTCCATTCTGTTATAGCGTTTAACCCTTAACCACCTAGCATAGGTCTCACAGACTCCGACACATTTTATTTCGTTAATATTATTGCGCCTGAGGTTCATACAAAATTGTGCGTTCCTGTACCTTTTCCCCGCGTTCCTCAGCGCCGCGAGAGCGCTCGACACAGTTGGACGTGCATGCGTTTGTCTTTGGTAAGTAAAAAACTTTCGTTGGGAGTCTGAGAGACTCCTGTTAGGTGGTTACGTGACTAATTAATTTTTGTGTTTTTATTGTGTTTTAGTTAAATATGGCTGCTAATGATGAATACATCCTGCGATGGCCGGAGGAAAATCTCTCAGACGACAAAAATGAACCCAATGATGAATGCAGTGATGTTGAAGCCGATATAGGAGTACATCATGCATTAGAAGAAAGTTGCGGATCGGACTCAGAATGCGAAATTACCAGCGTAGTCGAAAATACCGGAATAGCTCCGCCCGAAATTACTTCTACTTCAACTTTAGTTTATGAAGAAGAGCTTTCGTCGGATGATAATACACCTTTATCTGAGCTGCGATCTAGACCTAGGAAGAAAAAATATTTTGGCAAAAATCGCTATCGTTGGTCATCTGTTCCAGCTTCCTCACGATCAAGAACGCTACAGCATAATATTGTGCAAGAGAAACAAGGTGTAAGACCAGCGTATCGGAGTCAAATAAACGCTACGTCTAATCCGTTGGACATTTGGCAACATTTTTTCACTGATGAAAAGCTCGAGAAAATAGTATGTAGTATGACATGAAAAAATCAAAGCAAACAGACCGAACTATCAAGTTTCAACCTGTGCTCAAAATCTAAATCTTATAGAGTTGAAAGCTTTCATAGGTTTACTATTGTACAGTACAGATTGTACTGGAAGAGTGATATACCGCTATATTATTAACAAGAACAGTTTGAAATTTTGAAGGTTTGAAGAAGTAACTTTGGACCCTGCACTTTTGTATAATTTTTGTTTTGATTTTGAAGTTTTGATCTTATTTAGGATTTTTGATTATCGAAAATTAAAAAAACAAGGACAAATAAGTGCCTTTTTATGTAATGATGACAATGGATCTCACTTACCAAATATCTTAGTTTATATGTACAAA
>DWPA01005080.1:0-12177 GCA_018251375.1 Calpodes ethlius | reverse complement strand
GAAAATAAAACCTAGCTACAATGATTTGTCGTCCCCGAAACCCCCTGGATACAAATTTTCAAAAAATCGTTGGAGCCGTTTCCGAGTTCGTTGATATATATATACAAGAATTGCTCGTTTAAAGATATTAGATTATATTTTATAAGATTATGTCCCCATCTTGTCTTGTTTACAAAGTCATCAAGGAAATAAAAAGTTAATATTCGTTTGTTGTGTAATAAAATGTTCTATATATATATGTGTGTGTGTGTGTGTGCAGGTCAACCGTTCCTATTCTGGGTGTCGTCCTACATGTCGCTGTGGAGCAACATACTGTTCAATTTCGCCGTGTTGATCAACGTCATCGTAGCATTTTTCTATCCGTTCCAAGAAGAGAATCCAAGTGAGTACAGCGTTCAATTTTTAAGAGTTTTGTTTAATATAAAATTTTATGCATGTGTGGAAGCTGTGTGGAATTCATCTATATCAGATGTGATATTAAAATAAAACTATAAAGAAGCTTTTTACCGTAATATAGTTATGGTTTAAACCTTTTTCTTAATGTAGGTTAATAGACAAAACCATAAATCAGTTATAGAACAGAAAAGATTTATTTTGCACAGAGTATATAAAGCACTGCTAAGAGTTTGTTGTCTTTGTAAGTTACTTATGATGCTCTGCAGGCAAGAGAAAAACTTACCAACGATTGAAGGTAAGGAACTGCTTACAAAGATCTAAGTGTCTGTCCAGACGTGCGATTTTGATGCATATGTGAATGTAAGTGAGCGAATTTGAACAAATTTGTTCCTGGCAATATCGCTGCGTATATGTTCTTGTAAAAAGACAAGCAATGGTGGTAGTAAAGTATGGTGCGGTGTGGTCGCAGAGCTGGGCCAGCACCTGTCGCTGGTGGTGTGGGGCGTGTCGCTGGCGGCGGGCGCGCTGGTCACGTGGCTCCCGCGCTCGTCCGGGCTGCGCGCGCTGCTCGCCAGCGGCATCGTGCGGCTCATCTTCAGCGCGGGCCCCGAGCCCACCCTGTGGGCGTTGGGCATGCTCACCGTTAGTATACCACGTCCTAATACACTTCCATAAAATATTATCAATTCAATACTGTATTAAGTATTATTAGAACTGGAAAATATTCGTTAATATCGTCCATAAGGTCCAAACAAATTTGTTTAATTGTATAGGTGTTCGTTTGTCGGCACTGATCTATACGATGAACACTAATCTATATGATTGCAGATAGTGGTAAAGGGCATCCACCTCGTGAGCATCATGGGCAACCAGGGCACGCTGTCCAAGTCCACGCGGCACGTGCTCAGCGACCCCGAGCTCCTCTACCACGGCGTCTACCTCATGTTCTGCTTCCTCGGCATCTGCTGCCATCCGTTCTTCTTTTCTGTGCTGGTGAGTAACATTATACTGTCTTGGTTACATAGGTTAAGAAAAGAAAATAAAATTGTTGTGGATATGTGAAATATGTTACAAGTCTTTTTATACATTTGGACATTCGGTTGACTCAAGGTCTTTCATTAATTCAGCTGTTGTATACTATTCCCAGATCTCTGATATTTTTAAAATTATATGTTTTATTTTAATAAAATTAAATAATTGTTAAAAATCAATAAATATGTCTCAAATATTTAATTTCGTTAAGTAACATCTTGTTTCTCGACTTCATTTACTGTGGAGTCCAATTAAAACACAAAACTCGCTTTATGTCTATTCTAATTCTTCTAACATACGTTAAGATCGTGCACGTATATAGTCACGTCAATTATAAGCAGTTCTCAATATTATATGTATTCATTATTGTCAAATTGCATAGCAACTAGCAAAGTTTCAATGTTGGTTCTGCCGTTATTACGTACTAATGCACCCAGATATTACGACGTTATAATACCACGTTCCTCCCCTTTGGTGTGTCACAGCTGCTGGACATAGTGTACCGCGAGGAGACGCTGCTGAACGTGATGCGGTCGGTGACGCGCAACGGGCGCTCCATCCTGCTGACGGCCGTGCTGGCGCTGGTGCTGGTCTACATGTTCTCCATCGTGGGGTACATGTTCTTCCGGGACCACTTCCTCGTCGCCGTCGATCGGCTCGACGGTAACTGCATAATATTGCTGATATGTATATATTTTAATATAATGTAGTCTGTCTGTTAGCTATGTGGGTCTGTAGCTTCGGCTCATAATAGGCTTATATTAATGCGATTATTTTATTTAAATGACATGACACGACACAATTATTTTATTTAAATGACATGATCGGATAGTTCTTATACCTATTAATATTATTCATGCTAATGTAAGTTTGTTTGTTACATTGTCACGCGAAATGAACTTATCCAATCATCATGAAACTTTGTACTCGTATTCTTGGAGATTTTAAAAGTTTTAACTTTTTTGTTAAAAAAAAGAATGCGAGCAAAACCGCGGGTAAACACTAATTATCTATAAATAGAGGATATTTTTGAATAGCTAATTTAATCATTCTAGTTCAGTTATAGTTAACTTCAAATGTCCTGTAAATACAGACGACGACGATCCCCGGTACGAGGCGGAGACGGAGAAGTGCGAGAGCGGGCTGGAGGGGGCGGCGCGCTACACGCGGCCTGCGCGCTTCGTGTCGGTGGGCGGCGAGGTGCGCGAGCGCAGCTGCGACTCGCTCATCATGTGCATCGTCACCACGCTCAACCAGGGGCTGCGGAATGGAGGCGGCATCGGCGACATCCTACGGGCGCCCGCTAGCTTCGTGAGTACGCTTACGTCTAGTTGGCGAGTATTGAGCTCGTACGAAATGTCACGTGACTGGAATGTTGTTAAGTTGTCATGGTATATGTGATATATTTGTTTGAGGTTTTGAATTCTTAAAGTAAATATGAACGACTTCAAAATATTCAATCATCGAAGTACATCTAATTTGCCTCTTTGTTATTTGTCTTACATGTATTACATAAGTGACTCGAAGGACCATTTTTTGAAATACCGAAATACGACGGAAAGAAAGTGAAATCTTTTAAAATTACTATTAAAGAAATTACGTACGATTTTTAACGGGTAATGACACATTTGCGACGTTACGAGATGGAAAAGAGACGTGAAATGGACGTAACACGTTTGTTTATCTCTCCAGGAGCCGCTGTTCGTGGCGCGCGTGGTGTACGACCTGCTGTTCTTCTTCGTGGTGATCATTATCGTGCTGAACCTCATCTTCGGTGTGATCATCGACACCTTCGCTGATCTCAGGAGCGAGAAACAACAGAAGGAGCTGATTTTGAAGAACACTTGTTTTATATGTGGTGAGTTGTAGGATGTTTTATAAATGGGCCCTGTAGTCTAGTTGGTAGTGACCCTACCTACGAAACGAGAGGTCCTGGGTTCGATTCCCGACCGGGGCTGATATTTATGGGACAGATAAATATTTGTTCTCAGGTTATGGGTGTTAATGACGTGTTATTTTTGTTGTCCATTCCACCCGTGGCACTGGGAATCCTACTGCGGGGGTATAAGTGTGTTATCGTTTATGTTTTATACGCGATATTCAACGCACAGTTATGTCACTTTACAGGGCTGAACAGGTCGGCGTTCGACAACAAAACCGTGTCGTTCGAGGAGCACATCAAGAGCGAGCACAACATGTGGCACTACCTGTACTTCATGGTGCTGGTGCGGGTCAAGGACCCCACCGAGTTCACCGGGCCCGAGAGCTACGTGCACTCCATGATCAAGGTAACGGATAACCCACTCACGTCCTTGGCTTAACGGCAGGTGGAACTATCCAACATTTACGTGCTAAAAGTAGGCCAGCAAATAAAAATTACCTTTGTTATTTTGTTAAATATATATATATAAAGGACTAACTATAATTATCTTAAAGGACTAACAATTATTTGATAATTAGTATTTTTTTATATAAAAACATAAGGGTCTGAACGGCTAGTGTAGTCCATTTTAATTTTACTCGCGACTTTTATCTACTAAATACAACATTTCATACTTAACTTCTGCGATCTTTTTGAAAATGGATAAGATTTTTATCATTACATTGCACGCTGAGCACATAGAACTAAAAATTTATTTTCAACATTTTTATTTATATAAAATTCAATATTATAACACTGTACAAACCCACACAAACTGGAGTGTGGGATAAATTTGTCCAACCTTTTTTAACTTCATATAATTCTAAGATCAAATCCTTCATTAGGCTTGTCACTGAGCTATATCCTCGTGGGGTAATTAGCGTATGTTTTCATCGGCGTGTATACGAGTTGGTGGTATTGTGTGCGGCAGAGTAACAACCTGGAGTGGTTCCCGCGGCTGCGCGCGCTGTCGCTGGTGGGCGGCGGCGAGGGCGAGGGCGGCGAGCTGGAGCTACGCGCGCTGCACGCGCAACTCGAGCGCGCGCAGCTCGCCGTCAGCACGCTCACTGACCTACTTACTGACTTACGCGATCAGGTATGTACACTCTACAAAACACAGATACATTTTTCAATCCCTGAAACCTATCACCGATTTACTAGCAACAGATATATCGGTTTCTCTCTCTAATGCCGCCACCGTCCGCTTCACAGATGACGGAACAACGCAAGCAGAAACAACGCATCGGACTGCTCAACTCCACCTCTGCGTATCTACAGACGCTACAGATGAACCTGCCGCCGTGAGCGACATATACACACACACATATACACTCACAAACACACACACACGTATTCATTTTAAAAGGTACAAAGTAAAAAGTAAAAAAATATCGGTCTTTATTACTTTGTACTTTTTAGTATTATACGTATTTCATACACATCGCTACATGATTCCTAATTAACATTTTATGTTATTGATAAAATGGCGCACGTTACACTTATAAAGCAATAATTATCGTTTGTGAAAATACCCGCAAAACTATGTTATTACTCGAAGAAATATATAAATTTACTTTTGTAAAATACACATTTTAATATGTAATCATTTACCAATAACGTATTGCGCGCACAAATGCCTGGTGTGTCAACGATTGATCCATACCTCATAACATCGCACAAGAAACTCTATTTTTATCACAAATAAAGTTTAATTTGCGATAATTCGAATATTTGACTACGATGCGCTCCCGTTACTAGTGTAGTACAATTTATTGATTGTAGAACATTCTATGTATAGGTTAGCGGTGTAAAGAACACGTGTCTAAGACAAAATACGACGGATCACGTGTTTAGTGACTAGTTCGTCGTAGCTAAATTTTTATATGATTCTATCTCTTTCCTTCATGCAGATGTTTTCATACTATGTCCAAGCTATGAGACTTATTTAACGTCGGTAGAATTTCATGTGTAGACATATCTTAAACTCGTCTAGTTATGGGAATAAAAAATAATTTTTATTCGATTAAGGATGTGATTTTCCTAAAAATGATATATAATATAGAGAAATAAACAACGGCGTTCGTGTAAGTAGATTAAATTTAATATTTAATTATATAAATATTTTTGAAAATTAAATCGTTTTTCTATTTCTATTTCTAATGGAATGACGCTCAACGTTGTATACGCGCTCGGTAATGACTCATTAACTAGGGAATGTTTTAAACGTAAGCAGCATTACACTAATCTCTCGGGTTCTTATATATTTTCAACTGTTACAAATCTTCTAATGTTAATAACTATATAAAATATAAAAACTGATATAACTAAAGCTTGTTTCACTAATTAGTAAATATATATAAAAGTTCAGTGTTTTAAAATTTCGTCGGTTCGGTATTATTTCGGGTTTGAATTATAAAGTAATGATATATCAAAAAATATTTATAAATATATAATGAAATTTAGAAAATCTTGTGTACAGTGTTCGTGAAGAATATTCCTTTTTCTTAAGCTTCGTTTATTACTTTTTCTTTCTTTTTCTATTAAAACACTTTTCTACTTGTAAATTCAAGGTAATATCATTTAAATTATATCCTGATTGTTATATTCATTCTTACAAAATCATGATCTAATATGTGCTGGTTTAATAGGATGCATGACTTTAACTTGTATCTTCCATGCTGTTGAGTTTGTGGTTATATTGGTTCTTAAATGTTACATAAAGTATATTCAAGTTTGTTATATAGTGTAGGTACTAATGTTACCAACTCAGAGTGGATTTTGTGAAGTGCAATATATTATAGCTCAAAATCCGTTACCTATTTACCGTAGCTAATGTCATTTTAGTTAATTCCTATACTAAACTGTATCTGGTGAGGTACGATATCGATGCGGTGATACGTTTTTGTTATATATTCTACAGTGTTATGTTATATGGGATACTTATTGTTATAACGAATTATTAGGGTAAGTTGTCAATACGTTGGACATATAGGAATGGTGGTTTGGTTAGTGACACATGTATCAACGATATGAATAAGTATTTGTTGAAATTGAGAATGGAATAAATCAATTTTATATAACACGTATAGACCAAGAGTTTATGAACACTAGGCCCTTGTCATAGTATAAATGTTGAAAGGTTCAATGTTAAATATACAAATATAAATAGTGTTGGTTACATCTTTCTTATATAATATGTTACCAGACAAAGTAGAAAGTCTCTAAGTGACATATAAGTTCGGCTCTTTATAATATAATACAGAAATTAACGTTATATTACAATGATGATTTGCATAGAATTTTCATATGTATAACTTTGCTATCTTTTGCCTACGCAAGCCACCATTATCCAAACTCCATAGTAGCCAAATTCACCTACCTTTTTCGAGGACACTGCAGTAGATCTTACAGCTTTTATATTATGACGAAGGACTAGTGATAACGGAACTTGGTTTGTGATGTAACGCTTTGGAAGTGTTGTGCAATGGTCAACTTATAGCTTTGATTATCATTTTATTACGTATGAGGTTTCAATGTCATTTGGTTGGCGGGTTGAACATTGAAATTCATTACTTTCATTGGTATGTTCGCAACTGTGTTAGTATTAATTTGCTTTTCTCGAAGAAAATAGGAATTCGAATTCGCCTAATTATAAGTTACACTTGGAACAAGTTGATTTATGTTTTATTTATACTGACGATTTTTTTTGTGTTTTGTACAAAACAGTGCCATTTTGTTTAAATGAGTCAAAAAGTTAGAAAAATATATTAAGTAAGGAATTTCAAACTTCATTCATTCTATTTTTACATAAAGTATATCTTGCAATTATTATGTTTTTAACATACAATTCATGCAACATTATTTTTCTGTTTATACAAACCTATCTCGTGTTCATTATATACAACAAAATGTAATAGAAAATATTATCTATTAAGTACTTAATTTTGTCTCAAAGCAATATTTTAATAGTCTATATATATATGTAAGCTCACTGACTATGTATCAACACACCATATTCTCTTTATCATATCAAAGTCTTGGTCATTTCAAACACATCTTTTTTATAAAGGTAACAAAGAAATAGGCGTTCCAACTCATGGGAAATGGATGATCTCTGACATCAGTTAAACCAAGGGCATCACCAATCCATTTCAATAACACAAAAATATTTCTTATCTTATCTCGAGTCGGTACCTCTGCGTTTATTTAGTTTTTGAAATGAACTTACATATTTTTTAAATTGTTTGCATTCAACCGCATTCCGCATTGTAAATTGAATACAGAATCAGTAAAAAATCTGTTAATTTTGTGTAATAAACAATTGTGTTTAGTTAGTACTATATATAACGTTTTAGTCTCGAATCAATCCTAAATAATTATGTTACATTTAAATAATTTATCAGATGTCTTTCTTTATTATATATTATAGTTGTATGTTTCGGGTTATTTCATTTTATATCGGTTTCAAAGTGATTTTATTCATATTTTTCTGCACTTTCATAGATCTTATAGTTTTATTTGGATTTAAGATTAATTATTTTATTAAGGTTACACGGAAATTTATTATTAAAATGTTATAAATATAATAATATATAATATATGTATGGCGATGTTGATGTTATAAACTTCTTAGTCTATTGTTTTTTCCTAATAGATGTTATATTCCAAGAAGGTTTAAAATCGCTTAACTTGATAATATATTTTGCATTTCATTTGTTTGAGAGTCACTATCTGCTTATTACTAATAGTAAGTAGATAGCAATGACGATTGGTTTCCTATTAACATAAAAATATTCTATTGTACAAAAGTAATCGTTCTCTCTCGCTCGCACAGTATGTGCTGGTGTAATGTGTGAAGAAGAAGGACGCAGATCAGATTCCATAGTCAATGTTGCATTATAAATAAAGCATTTTCTTATTACAAATATTTAAGTGTACTTATTTTGTGGCTAAAATTATATTTTGTTACGTTTAATCCTATAAGATTTAATTGTTGAACAATTTGATTATTGCATTTGCAATTAAAAGTCAATGATCATTTTACAAAGATATTCCTATTTTAGTATCTTTCAAACATTTTAATATATAATATTAATGATTAAAGTAAAAATCGTGTTACAATAAAATCATCGGTGTTTGTTATTTTTTAAGTGTTTAGAATTTGATAATATTTTGCTTGTTTTAGTAGTATTTATCGGGCACGTCGCGCGGTCATTGACTTTTATCCTACTGACCAACTTCTACATAAGTAGGCTATCTTTACGATGATCTATTTTCTCTAATCTCTATCATTCGAATATTTTATATACAAGAGTTTTTAAATTATATAACATTTCTCTGTTATACATTCCTAGCTTACTGTTTACATTACTTGTGTTATTTATTGAAACAGATCTGAATTTGGAAGCGTTAAGGGTTGTAGTCCACAGTAGCGGTAATGTATTGTGATAGCCGTTAGCAACGGTTGCAATAAAGTGTTTTGTTTTAACGAAAAATAAAGTACTGTAACAATGTTGATTTTTATTTATTTAGTCCTCACGATTTAAGTATGTACCTGTAGGTATGATGAACTGAATTGATTTTATGTATCAGTTTTGGAGTCATTGTTTAGTTGCAAATTTACTAGTAGTATTTAAATAGTTATCTAATTCTAATAACCGTTAACGCAATGTTACGTAAAATGAGTTATTCAATAAAGTTTGTTAGGCTCGAGGACTCTTATGGTCATAGATTTATGAGTCAATTCAGGTTTTATACCGTTGATGATAAGATTATATTTTGTCGCGCTCAACGTCCGCTACTTACGATTATCAAATGTGTACTAATTCATCTAGAATTCCTAGAGCAGTGACTCATGCAGGGATTGGGAATTTCCGATTTAGTATATTTTTAGTCGCAGTGGACAATAAGATGTTTTAAGTGGAAATTATAACGCATGAATATTCGCAACACTAGAGGCATCATAAATACGTTGAGATTTTATTCGTTACTGACTCAGAATTACAAAATGAGTCTTCTTAATGGGTATCTAAATAACCAAGCTGGTATCTACGAATCAAGAGTGGTTTTAATCCCCATTATTTAGTTTACTATGGTACTCCGACTCCGACAGGAATGATCTGGGTGGTATCAAAATGTATATCAAGAATAGCATGCCCCTATGTCCTACGCCAAGCGACTTTACAGCCGAGATTCAAATCGCGCAAGGGTTACCATTAGAACGTTAGCAAGCCGTATTCTTTAGATAATGAGTTAGCCATTCCTCTGCACTGATATCTTCTTTAACCTTTCCACCCTGGTCACGTGAAGCTGTAGAACCCGCAACAGCAACTATCCATTACAAAAAGAAGTAAGACGCAACGACGAAACATAGCCTAGTTGGTATTGACCTTGCCTGCGAAGCGAGGGGTCCCGGGTTCGATTCCCGGCCGGGGCAGATATTTATGTGACTGATAAAAAAAAATTTCTCGGGTCATGGATGTTAGTGACGTGTTATTTGTGTTGTTCATGCCACAGGGAATCCTAGCGGGGGTATTAGTGTATTAGCGTTTATTTATTATATAATAAGAGCCTTTTTATCACTGGCTTACCGTCATCACACTCCACTTGCAGCACCCTCACCTCTAGTGATACACGTCACTATTCTTCCCTGAATTCATATACCTGAACCGATTGATAGGCGATACAATTCGTTGGCTGCGATAAAGTGCCGATAGCAGTCAGTTCGCTATCATGTGTCGATCGGGGTTCATTCAATTACTTATTGCTTGCGGTATGTATTTTTAAATAAATATTTATTTTCGATGCACTTATCTAATGCCTACGTGCCTAAGTGTAAAATTTGCCAATGGCTGTTTTGTAATCGATTGAAAGTGATATTATGTGATATTCAATGCTTATTCAAGTTATTTTCTGTCTTTAAAATAACTGTTGTAAAATGGGAAGTGCCCCTTCAAAGTGCTATCGAATGTATTTGTCATTACATCATAAATAGATCAGTTAAAGTGGAATTCTTATTACTAAAAGCTAATACGAATTTACCTGCGTTTCGTAACCTCGAATGTTCAGACTTATATATTGTGAAATCCATCAAGTCACTTTTGTGCTCTAGAAGGTACGTTAAATGTTTGACCTGATTAATATACTCAAATTGTAGATAGACAGGTACCTAAGGCATTAAGCCACGTCGAAAGCATTCAGAACATACTTATTAAAAACCACAAATTAAATATTTATGGCGATTTTGTAGTCTGCTGTCGAAATTTATTATATTACCAAACAAAACATACTTAAGTCAAGTTCCTCACTAGTTGTTGGAGATACATAATGCTAGAATTGTTATCACTCGCGTTGATACCGTGAAAATATCTGTCTCAAGTTTTTGTTTCTTATCGGCAGTTTCCTTATTTTCCTTAACAAACTTGGCAATCTATCAAAATGTCGTAATCAATCAACTTAACATAACTGAGCTCAAAATGAACCAATTGTATCCGCTTCGTTTTGCAAAACACTTAAACAATGGAAACAGATTTTTCAAATGAATATAACTTTTTAGTTGGTGAATTTATTTAAATAAAATAAATACAATAATGCTTCAATGAACTACATCTAAATCGTAATAGAAGCGGTATAAACAAACAGAAAAATCTAAAATCATTGTTGCAGAATCAATTGCGCTTAATAAGTTCGGCCTTTAACAGCTTTTCTCAAATACATAATCCTTATATAGTGGTACAAAAACTGTCTGGAATAATATAAAGATTCTTCTCCCTAATGACTTAATTTGATAATGTCTTAAAACATGTACGCAATGAAACTAACTATGAACACGATGCCATAAAATATATATTTTTTAATTCTGTAATAATTAAAAAAATTTGGATTTTGGTTAAAACAATAAATTCGATCGTTAATTTCTGAAGTTTATATTAACAAATAATTCCAAATTTTATTAAATACGACATCATTACTACGGGCCTGTCGTTAATATGGCAATTGTTTAGTGAATAATATACATTGCAAACTTTATTACTTTAATTTTAAAATAAGACCTTACCCTAGTAGCAATAGCAAGCGCCCAGAAAAACGTGACTATAGTGGACATCGCGTCCGCCGGCAGTACGCCCACCGTGCGGATCATAGGCGGCGCGCCCACCACCATCGAACAGTATCCATTCGTTGTACAGGTAATTGATATGGTTTCTATAATTTTTACAAATTATATATAGTCAAGGTGACATTAAAGGTCTATAACGTAAATATAACACATGAACTTTAAAAGTACTGTTAGGTACTTATCTGTGATACGGTGTTAAATTTACAGCCCGAGCATATATTTTGTAACTTTCACTATATAACTCTTCGTTCTTCATTTGGTATTTTTATATATTTATTTTTATATATATCGAATATTGAGGCCTTTTTTCGTTTTCTTGGCCGGTTGATACAGTGTCGGCGATTAGATCTTGACTTACACTTTTAGTCCATGACCACTGCTTTAAAAATCTTCATAAATGACATTGACCACTTACATCAGCTGGCTCGTCTCGTGGTCTGTCGGCTATTGACATGAAAAGTTAGGTCATTGTCACTCGTGGGCAACTCAACCGTCGCACTATCAATACTTCACCTGTCTAGGCGGTAGTGATGATGTTTGTCATCTAACTCAACAGAACTACGAATAAACATAACATTAAAACATTCTACGACAAATTTTAAGGAGTACAGTAGAAGTACTAACTTCTTGCCAAGTTTTACCTACGATAAGTCAGTGCTTGACTACTATCCCACCTGATGGTAAGTGGCGATGTAGTCTATGATGTTGTGCG
>DWPA01005079.1:0-12181 GCA_018251375.1 Calpodes ethlius | reverse complement strand
TGTGGTCTGAAGAAATACCGATCATTCCAAATATTAACTTATAGTCCTTGCCTTGCTTGTAACGCCATCTGTAGCCTTACATGTAACGTATTTCCGCGCAGTAACGTTTGATACAATAAACGGTAATATTGTAAGAGATGACTCGCGCGCACTATAATGTGCATGACCCAGTCACTATAGCATTAGTGTTTATGAATGTGATCTAGATCAGCGCATTGTGTGCAACCACCGTTAGCACTGAACCCACTGACGTGCTGTACCGTGGTCATGGGATGCTGATGAGACGAGTCATGCAACATTGCACTATGGGCAATTTTCCATCAATCTTGACGTTTAATGCAAAGGTTTTGTTTTGTGTGCCACACGCACGGCACACCAGCGGCTAGAACGCCAGAATTTGAGCGGGTGTAACGCTGCTAGTTAGTATTGTATCACTATTATTGATCATTAACAGAATAGTAACGGTATAGCGAAGTGACGAGGACCTTAATTATATATAAAAATAATAAGGACGGTCAACATCAAAATAATAATTTACAAAGTGAACATAAAGAGATACATAAGTAAAAAATTCTATATTCATCCTTCTATTTTTTGGATATTTTATTTCTTTAAATATGTTTTGTGTCAGAGGGTAAACTGGATAATTTACAGCAACAACTAGCTATTATTACCAAGATCAAAAGGACATTTATCTTAAACTTTAGAAAACATTATCATAGGTAGGTATGTATAAATAAATAAATAATAAATCCAATTTAACCAAGTAGTAAAGAATATTTAGTGCTAAGATTTTAATAGTTGTTCCCTAACACCGTAATATAATCACTTCTATTTGACGTAATTAAATATGGGACAGCGTCGGCGTTTCATCCGCCCGTGTGCGAGTTCATAGGACGCGAAGCGCCCCGTAATTCAACACGTTTTGCGATCCGTCGGCTGAAATTAGCCGAATTAGGGACGATTCGCGGGGAAGGATTAGACCGATGCAACGGTGTTAGCACATAACCTTTGCCGGCTATTTCCCTCGCGTATTATCGTGTGATTGCCATACGTTCGAAGTTTCGAGGTACACGTCAGGAATTGGAGCGTATGTTTGCATTGTACATACATTGTTTGAAGAAGAATTTCTATGCGTAACGGTGATGGATGAACAATGCGAGCGAAATTCAAAAGAGAAAACTTAATATGTCAGAGAAAGATAGATGAGGGTATTCATGGACTCTCTAATATTTATTTAACGCAATATTTTCAAATGACTAGAATAAGGAAAGAAAATGATAAAACCTTATGAAGTGCGTGTTTTCATTTAGGACAGTAATTAGAAAAAGTTAAAACAATTGCTCTTCTAGACGTTTTTTCAACGAAGAGGACTGTTTTATGTGGAAGCACGTTACGTAGAATTTAGATTGTTATTAAGTATTAAGTACTATTATAACATTTAATCACACGAAGAAAGCCTAATGATAACCAAGAAACCCTATGGAAAGTTTTATGTTTCTACATCCATTGTTTTAGGCCGTACGTTGTCTGTCGACTGAGAGACAGTATTTCGTCCAGTGTATTTTATTAAGTACGATGTCCCTTTGACATTAACTTAAGCACGTAGGAATATCAAGTCATGTACCTGATTTCTGAAGGCGGCCTGTAGGCGGCGCTGGTGACGTAAACATCAGAGCCGGAATCAGCGCGTGGGGAACCGTTCGTGTGGTGACGTCGGCCATTGCGATGTTCTCCACCACCTGATGGTGATCGCGTCCGTTCGTCCATTATCTGAAAGTGTAATTGGGAATATTATTATTATATCATAACTAATCACAGTTAAAGAAAAGGTCCAACTCTTGTTGTAAACTAATTCAAATTAACAAAGTTAAGTAAAAGGATTTGTAGTCGGGTTTTGGATGAGTAACCATTTTATTATCTTATTCCTTTCTACATCTATGTTAACATTAATATTACCACAATGTACATGGAAATACCAAAAACATCATCGATGCCTTAAAAAAAGAATCAATTTGCTTCTACACGAGATTTTTTTGACAGTTCCAGCTTAAATAAGAGTAAATACATATATTACTACAAATAAGAACCAAATAAAATAATAGACAAAAGATTTATACAAAAGACATTTTAATAAAACTTTCTGTGCATAATTTACTTCAAACTCGTGTTCCAGAAAGTAACGGACGTTCATTAATTAGCGTAAAGAAGATAAACATGCGCTACGTGCTGCGCTGATTGGAAGTCGCTGATGCATTCTAGAAATAAGGCTGCTCGTTAAAGGATTTTACATCGGTTCGAATCGTAAATCGCGAGCAAATACCAATAAAATGTACCTTCTGCGTCCAATACAACGTACTCGTCAAAATATTCGTTGAAGTAGCCAAGTATATACTCGTTTAAATTCGGAAGTACTTAGCTCTTGAGCCGTGTAAGGAATACAGATCGTTTCTTTTTTTGGTGAAAGAATCAACAAAGATTGGATATCTCCCAAGTCTGTTAAAGGCGTTCAAGGAATCCCGAAGCTAGGTCGCGCATTTTCACTCTCAAACTTCACTCTCCTATCTATCAGCCTTTAAAGGTTCACTGCTAGACATAGGTTTTCCCTAACTTGCGCCACTCAGACCAGTCCTGAGTCTTCTGAATATCTATCAACTCAATCTCAATTTCACGAGAAGTGCAGACAGATCCGATGTACGAGGACATTATAAATGTAAACTGTAGCTCAATGTATCCAAGGAAGTACAGTTAATTATCAATGAAATGGCTACGATACGAGCGGCGGCCGGCGACTCCCCGATTATAGGAGGCGTGACATACGCGGGCATGATTTCAGCGACTTGATTTCTGATTAAATGTGTTTCGGGCTTGGTGCAAGTTGTAACCGTTGAGTTTAGAATGATTTACGTGTTGTAAAACGGTCAGAGGACCGCTACGTTTACATAAATACATATAGCCTGTTAATCTCATTTAAGTTTTAGATTAATTTCGAAGCTTTAGTAGCATTTCTTAAGCTTTAGGACACGGGTTTTCTAACATTGTATCTTCCTGAATATTCTATTGTACTGTGTAGTATTACGACAACGCGCACATTTATTATAATGTACCCTACAAATGGTTTTTTTTTATTATACGCGAGCAATTCTAGAAACATTGTCATCGCTACGTCGGCATTTAAGGAAAATGCTTTTTACATCTTTTTCTCTCCCTGACTAGAGCTCCATGTCATATCTCGCACGTATACTTTCAAAGAAATTTCGGAAGTAACTCCTACTTTTCAAATATTATCGCGAAAATGAGCCCTAGAGATTTCTCATAAATTTAATAAACGTGTCCTTCATATTTTTGTACATATTAGTATACATATAAATAAACTATAATAAACAAATGATTTTAAACCTAATTAATTGTGAACTGAGCATAAGTATTTTGTACATCGATATTTCGACCCAGTAACTACAATGGCGCGGGAAATCTCTTGTCAGGGTGACAGATGACAGATAAAACAAAACATTTGAGAAACATTTTTTTCTTCGTTTATTTCCCATTTTTTTTCTTCTATTAGTTAACTAGTGGCCAATTTTATAACAATCATCAATCAATTTAAAAGAACGTTAGTTAATAAACCAACTTAGACCACAGTGCGTACTCTAGTATAAATAATTATTAAGACATATTACCGCGCACAACTTCCTTCGTCGGCGACTTGAGTTAAATAAAACCGTCAATATTCAATACAACAATATTATGATTGTGTTCGTGGCATTTTAACCGCCACAGCGATGTGTGGCCAAAATAAATCTTCGCATGTTTGCTCGTGATCTCGTGATCCATGTAAATTGCGCAGTTGTAATCTGTGAATATGCTTGCATTAATTCGCTAACATGCCGCTGTAATTTGAATTTGTAGAACGCTTTACGATTTAACATAGAAAATCTTAAATGTCGGCTGCTTTACTTCGGAACTTAAAGGTTTCTCATTAAAATCAGTTTGTGTACTTACGTACATTTAAGCTTTCAACGTTTAATTTCTGTATTTTTAACGTATTTCGGCGGCCTAATATATTCACCTATCCCATAACGGAAGACCAGAATCTTATAAATAACGACAGAAGACGGTTTTGCTTGATGATAGCTCTTTGCTAAATCAATATTATTATTAAGTCATCAATATAAGCGATATTATTATTTTTTCTTCCCTTTTAGCTACTACCCTCATCAACCGCTAAACAACTCATCGTGCTCCGCCTGAGTTATTGAAATCTACTTCTTTCTTTTTTCTTATCTTCTGTCTTGACTGGTAATGTATCAGCGATTCCTTCAGTGTTCCTGATGTCTGACAATGACTGCTTACCATCATCAGTTCGTTTGTCGCCTATTTAAGAATAAAACCAGATAAGAGTTAACTCTTCTGTTTAACTGAGCCAAAACGTAGAGCAAGCTCATGGCTGATTCGTAACCCATAAAGAAAGACCTTCGCTACGCTACAACAGTTATTGGTAATAGGGTCTACAATAATGTAGTTTATAAAACAGAGATTCAAGCACTCATTCGGTATTAACGTGAAATAATAATGTTTATAGACATTTTTTCTCAAAAAGACACATATTACGGTCACTTACATAACAATATTTATATAACGGCATGTAATCGTTCGTCATAAAAGTATTTTTTTTGACTATTTTTTTTGACTACTCAATCAATACTTTAAACCAGAAATTGTGTAGATAATTATTATAGTGTTTACAAAACATATGGCATTCAAATGTTTACTGTAGGTACTGTGACTATTCTGATTTAAATACGTTGAGTGAATTTACATTTTTTATGAATGCAGGATTTTTATTATACATTAATGCTCTTTCAAATGTTAGAAACGAAATGATTAATGAATCGTCTGCTGACATTGCTGTCAGTACCTGATGGGAATGTAAAGATTATTTTCTTACACGACAGGCGGTGAGAGCTAAAGGCCGGATGACGAAAAATTCTGAAACGCAATAAAAGAAATGTTCCGATACGCCGCCGAATGTACAGGATGTAATTATTCATGTTTTATAGTAACCCAAAATTGAACGAACACCCAGACGGCTGAATTGCGTTCGTTGTATACATATTATAATTCATTGACTGATTCGATGTCTTTACTATCAACGATAAGCTATATGATAAGAATTGAAACGTTATTAGTGTATCACGGCCCCGTAGTCTAATTGGTAGTGACCCTGCCTCTGAAATGAGGGGTCCTGGGTTCGGTTCCCGGGCAGGACAGATATTTGTGTAACAAATAAGTAAGTGTTGGGTCATGGATGTCAGTGATGTGTTATTTGTGTTGTCCATGCTACCCGCGACACAGGGAATCCTACTGTGGGGGTATGAGTGTGTTGGCGTTTATTATTATTTTTTGTCACAATATTGATAAAATTGCCTGATAATTAGCCGAAACTAATAGAGCAACCTGAAACTTCTTATGCTGCTCGAAAGCCTCGCTAACGACACTTATCTAACAATCAATATGCCCGAAACATAGAAGTGCCTGAGAAAATTCACCATAAGTAGTTTCTCCATATAATTTCTGACCACAATTACTCGAACCAGTCGATCATATACAATTGACAAAGATAAGACCATTAGATCATGAGCGCGATTATCGAGAAACAATTCAAATAGCGGACCAGAGAAGTTCGTCGCTTTACAATTTAAGACACTTCTCAGAACTTAGGTGTACATGTATTTTCCGTTTTCCATTTACTAAAACCAATGGTAATTCGTTAATATGCACAATAATTTTAAAAGTAGAAGTGCTTACAGGATTCTTATCGCTAACAAGACTTATTTTATTAGTTTCTACAGTCCTAGCTACTCTCCTCTTTTCTAAAATTTACTGTGAAATACTATTTGCGTGTTTCAGTCGCAGCACTCGCATCGCAGTAAAGCCAGAATAATACGGGTCCTTTGCTTCCGTTTTAGCTGGTCCTTTTGTCGATAATACCTTTAGTGATTTTTGCGTTGGTTTAAACTCAATTTATATAAAATGTTGTGATTTACGCCTAAAGTGTAACAGCTGCAAGTAGAAGGTAATTTTATCTTTCTTATCTATATCTATCGCTTATAGTTAGCTCACTAGCGGTAGAACAGCCCACAGACAATTATGTTAGTAAACTGTTTTGCGTCAGAGTCAGGAATGCACTAATTTAATAGGCCATGTCTAATTCAGTGTAGCCAATATGTGAATTTACCTATTTATTCTTGCCTATAAAATATCTGTTTAGCAATAATTATAGTGGGATTTCTACAATTCTGGGTAGAAAATTTGTTTGTTAGTATTATCCGTTTCTGAATAATATATTTTAGGCTAAAACATATTTAAACGATAACCTAACCTAAACATTTTTTTGTTTACAAATAGAGACATATTTTTTTCATTCGGCAATATCATTATATATATTATACAGAAGAGTAATTTCGCTCTTTCGTAAGCGAAAAACCTATTTAATAATAAATCGATTATATTACACGGTATCTATTTTATGACAACAACTACTTATAAATTGGCGGGAAACTTCACAGCATCCACAAACTATATGTCAATCCACAGATAAAAGACTCACCGTATATTCAGACAAAGTCCTTTCCGAAGGTGCTCTGTGGCTGTCATTCTCGTCCCGGGACGATGCCCGATGCAGGTATCCCCCGGACGACGGAGAGTCCACCCCTGACCGATGCGTCGCCACGTAATGATTGTTCTTTACTTTATGCGCCATTTTGAAACTTTGACATAAGCTAGGTGACGCTCATATTCATTTTAAATTATTTATCTGCGCGCTATTAACCGCGACATTCTTTTTTATTGTTATTATTTTTATCTGTGGTTAATTTCTTTTAGCTATTACTAATCTATCATGTTCGATCCGGTTTCGCTGATTGATCTCGATTTTCTCGATCTCGTATCTTAACTTTGTAGGTCAGTCGGTGTCGGTGGGCCTGCAACAAAGGAACGATATTCGGTTAGTGGGATTACATTTGACCTTTTTATGATAACCTTGAAGGTTCGTGGAGTAATTTGCGGTAAGGTAGCGATATTGACCTATACAGTTCACTTGTTCGATTGCTATGCAATTGGAATGGGCGGATACAGTTTTTGTTAGCCACTGATAAAGTAGGCTTAGGTTGAATAAAAAAATATTCAGTTCCCGCGTTTTTTGTTGTCGTCATGTTTTTTAATTAATGTTTTGTATGCGTATATACATATTATTGCGTTTTATATTATACACAAATATGACTTCTTTTTTTAATCTGTAACTTATTATTAAAATTAAAAAATAGATATTATCGTAGTGGCACCGGGTTTGACTGTTTTTATAAAATGTTAGCTGGTTGGTGGTCATTTACCACATGCATCTTCTAACCTGAACATTGACGAGGACAGAATGATAGTGAAAATGTTATGTTACAAAAAGGCATCAACTTTACTTGCTTGGCTTGGCTTGACACCCTGGAAATTTCTTTTATGCATCGTACGATTGTATAAATTTTAATTTTGGTACTTAATAGTTTTAAGGTGTCTCACATGTCGTGCACACAGTAAAAGTCATCAATAACAACCAGTTACAATAAGGAAAGTTCATGACGATTTAGTTGTAACTAACAAAAGTAATTGACATTAGGTCGAGTAATTTTCTTGCAATCGCTCTCGTATCAGATGGTTATCGTACTTTCACTGGGTCATATTAAATCGATATCGGGTCTATCAACGGATGGACATAGCTAGTCCGATCGCTATCGGTGAATCGATTATGTTTTTTAGCAATTATAATCGATAACCGATTCGATTTGAACGCAGATTGAATCGGCAAAAAGTTGACAGATACGTCAGAGTTGATTGAGTAAGAATAAGGTAGCGATTGTTAGTCTTGAAATATTAATTGCCTTTTAAATTTCGTTTTAAGAATACTGCCATAACTTTCTATTGTTAGATTTTTTTTGGATAAGGATAGTAAATGAGCTGGCGTTGCTGCCTTTCTTAGTCCATAGACTGAATGGATCCTGGAATATCTTTTACGAGTTATGTTTAAGAAATGCTGATGTAAAATTCGTTTCAGTGGTTCTCTTTTTAATATTCTTTGGGTAATAAATATAAATTGAAATCATGACAGCAGAAAACCTTCGATTTCTATCGGATATTTATGGTGGTATATTTTTTTAGCTTTTTAGATGTTTGCTATTTTTTGATGAAGTAAAGTTTTGATTATAGTGTATCGAGAAGTTTTTAGAGTCCGTATACCAAAGTATTTTGAATAACATAATTATAATATATTTTATTCAGAATTTAATTATGTACCATCTGAATAAAACACGTTCAAAACCATTATTCTTGCCTTAATTCTATAATAATTACAATTGTTGTAACACCTTTAATCTTTGCATCTCTCGCGCGCAAACAGAACTTTCCAAATGTACACAATATATAAAAAGAAATCGAAGTCGTGTCGTTAACTAAGAAAACAGCTATGACGTCATGTGTAGATATCGTCGTTCTGTTTGAAAGAATTCATTAAAATCATTGAACTGCGATTATCCTTGGTCGGTGAAAACCTTTAATGAAGGTTGCAATTACCGCGTCACGATTATTAGATAATTAGTTAAATCGATAACAACTATGTCGATTATTGAAGTGGTTAACACAAAAAATATACATTGGAATCATGATCTACTGTCATCTGATAAAGGCCTTAAGAATATTTGTTGGTGTAATTTATTTCGAACCTGTCCATTAGAATATTTCAACAATGGCATGTTGAATGTTGAAATCGATAATGGAGATCCTTAAAACGATCGTGTGAAGGATTTCCGGGTCGATTCATACATGGATTTAAATATGTTTTGTTTTTGGTATCGATTAGGAAATCTTTAGGTGTTTTACGTAATCTTGATAAACTGTCTTGATCAAAAAATATTATCGGAGGTATTTATGAACGTAAAGAATTTCCTAACAATAATTTTACTAATTTTATGGGTTTATCGGTTTTTCTTTTTGACCGTATGTTTGTCTCCGTTAATTTGAGAAACGGCTTAACCGATTTGGATGCGATATAACCTAACGTATTGTTTATATGATTAGGGTAACATTACATGTATTACATATATTTTTATAATTAAAAATATGTGTTAGTTAAGGTTAATAAATATATCGATACGATCGTGCGCTTAAAATAAATTGACCGCGACAAAACTATTTATATTTCAACAATTTAGTATCAAATACGGAAAATTTTAAATAAATACCATAAAATACGTCTCTCACGCGTTCACACGAGCCACGACCATATCAATGTTTACGAAACCCCCTAAATAGGTTGCGCGCAATATGCAATACAAGATTTTCATCGACAATGAAATTACCGGCGCACGCTCGCAATCACGGCTGCCTGTAAATCATTACATGGATGTAAATTAGTGGGCGGGAGTCACGCGCTGTCGACACCTTTCCCATCATCGCGCTGGTAGAATATTGACGGGGATTCGGTTTGTTGACACTGATTTGTATCGACATTGACATGGAGGTGCTGCAAAGTTTATAGGAAATTGTGCCAAACAGAGTATCTGGGCTAATTTTAGTCTGATTAAAAGCTTAGTAGTTATACGGAAGGTTAGTGACGATTATCGGTAGGTAGCGCAAGACCTGACTGAATATATCACAATTATTGTCAACAAATAACATGTGTACACTGTACATATTCTGAAAGAGATAGCTTCTGCTATAGATTTCTCTTCTTTTTTCTTTAAATATTGGCACGAACTTTCCGGACAATCCAATAGTTTTTCTCCCGATTTTATTTTGACAATTATTTCAAGTATTTAATCTGTGTGCTCCATTTTTTTTTATTTCTGAACATGAATTTATTGAAGAAAAATCGATAATTTCTCGTTAGTTGTCAGTGACAAAAAAATCAAAAAAATTTCATGTCAAAAATGCCTGAAGACTCAAACTGTCCTTCATCGGCTAAAATAACTTCTGTCGTCAATGTAAGGATACGAGCATAATCTCGTGTAGTACTCAATAGTAACATTCACACAAATCTGATTACACAATGGGTTCAGCTCTGCCCTAATGTGGTATCTGTAATGAGGTCGATGCGCTTTCTTGTACCTATATTGTAATGGCGGATCGGCGTACGCCATTATAATTATATTGTCAAACGATGCTCTGCTGTGGTTTATTACCCAACTAGCGCAGAGCTCCCAGAGAAATTTATTTGTTTACTAAATATTTTTGAGGTTACTGCGCCAGAGATCTATTACAAGGTAATAGTATGGCGACATTCTGATACACATGGCTTCTGAAAATATTAACGAATTACATCACGCATAATCATAGTCTACACAGATTAGTTGGTTATTCCATATTTTACTTGTTATTACTCTATATATTGAGCAATGAGATGCGTTTTCTAGGACACAGTTGTAAAATTATATATTTATTAAAATAAGGCCACCTAAAAATCGGGACAATAGAATATTTCATATAAAAGAAATTAAATTACAATATTTCTTGATAAATGTTATAATCACTTAAAAGTAGAGACAGCATGCTTACAAAAGTAACAAAATATTATAAATATTATATGAATCTAATTAATTAAATGTTTAATGGCTAAAACTAAATACTTACTAACTAAACTAAAATTAATATGCAGCAGGTAAATAATCTAAAGTTATTCTTATTAGTTGAAATGATACTGGAAGGCAAATGCAAGGGATCTTAAGATTTATTTATCAATCACCTAAGTGAGATAATCATTACTTTTAATTGTTTATCGAGACGGATAAGCGTGATTCAATGTTATCTTTTATGAAATTTTCAGGGCCTTAAAATTGCTTGTTTCGCACGATATATTGCAAGGTTCAACGTCTTTATGCTTTAAGGGTATATTAATTTGCGTGAAATTGTTTGAAAGCCACATAGATGGGCAATTTTTATGGATCCAATGGTCGATTCTAAAACTTTGTTATGACCAAATTTATACATATAGGTATAGATACATATCTTAAGATAATTATTTTGTTTTGTGAAATCATTAAACATATCATATACTATATCGAATACGGTTAATATTTGATGAGGGTAGCAAAAGAAATTTACAGTTCCAGCATCCTCTACCACCCCTGATCACCTGTGACAAACTTTGAATAAGACTGGAATTTTAATTAGTAAATGCTTTTAACTGTAAAAAAAAAACAATTACTAATTAATCGTTAGTATGAGGTCAGTGGAAATTAGGTCTGCCAGTTCCTTGAGTGTTACTCATTAAATAGTTATAGTTACGAAATCGATGGTTTATATCGATTACAAATATTATAATTACACGGCAACATTGACGTATCGAATACAAATCGATGCCTATCGAGTTTTGTACCTGAACACTTGTAATATTTTATCTAACAATCTATTCGTGGTATATAGACCGAAATAACAGGCGTATTTCAGATATTGCTTAATGATACGTCTCATTAACAAATCAGATTTGAGTAAGATAGGGTTTTGTGCTGGATGGAGTTACGATAATATCCCGTTATCTATCTTTATTGTGATAAAACTTACGTCAGTTTTGTAAAAGTGACAATAATGTTATTTTACGTGTCTGAGTCGCAACACGCTAAATTAGAAGGCCAGAATAGTTGAAAAAGGAGAAGAAGAGCCTCCCGGTAGGAAGCGTCTACTCTCTATGGATATCTAACTTTATTAATTATCGATGTGTTGTTCACCAAAAAGTAAGCAATATACAAGCATTATTATACTATTAGCTATTTATTATTTTTGGCAATAATTTAGTATAGACAGGTACCTAGTTAGGTAGTTACATACTAATATTATAAATGCGAAAGTGTGTTTGTTTGTTTGTCGTTCTTTCGCGGCTTAACGTAGCTTCGTGTGCAGATAGTTGGGAGGATAAACAGTATCATAGGATACGTTTCGCTGTGAAAATATCTAGGTAATTTCTGTGGGAAAACCCATCTCTAATTTTCAAAAAAAGTTATGTGCGTATTACTAGTTAGTTATCACTTGCTTCGGTGAAGGAAAACATCGTGAGGAAACCTACACACCTGAGAGTTCACCACAATGATCTCGAAGGTGTGTGAAGTCTACCAATCCGCACTTGGCCAGCGTGGTAGACTATGGC
>DWPA01005078.1:0-12182 GCA_018251375.1 Calpodes ethlius | reverse complement strand
CAGGATGGATTCACAAAATATCCATTTTCTTATTAATGTCATGCAGAAATGTAGTTTAAAATAAAGAATGACTAGAAATCCAAGTTCCCCTAATTTTCATTTTAAATCAATCCTATTCTACGACCTCACCTCATTTGAAGTGATAACTCTGAGAATCATGGATCAAATATTGATATTTCAGTGGTGGTACATAGTTTTATAATGGTATATAAATCTACTTGAGATACATAAGAATGAGACATTAACCTGTATGCATTGGTGTGATAGGAAAGTTGCAGCTTCAGAAGCAGCCAACTTGGCCATGGCTGCTTCCTTAGTGTATGGTTGATGATTATCCTTGAGCCAGGCGGCTCGCCATGTGAGTAACCTTGCAGACTCCAGCTGCATTGCCATATCTGCTAGCTTGTTTTGAATAGCTTGTAATTTCATTATGGGTTTACCAAATGCCATCCTTTTAGATGCATACTCCACAGCAACATCTAATGATGCCTGAAGATTGAAATGGTTGAGTAATACTAGGTCATTAATTTATTATACTTTCAAAAATCAGGTTTTTAGCAAATTTTTTAACATAATTGATTGTAAAAACAATATTAAATGTACTACAAACAACAACCATTTACCTGAGCTATGCCCAATGCCTGTGAGGCAATGCCAATTCTACCCGCATCCAATGTCATCATAGCAATTTTAAAACCAAAACCTGGTTCTCCAAGAATGTTTTCTTTAGGTATTTCACAGTCTTCAAATATTAAAGAACAAGTTGAGGATCCTCTTATACCTAATTTGTCTTCCTTTTTCCCTAATTCAAGTCCTTTTATGGGTTTTGGAACAATAAAAGCAGATATGCCTTTGTGCTTCAAGCTCTTATCGGTAGTAGCAAACACAACTGATGCTTTGCTTTCATATCCATTGGTTATCCAACACTTGGTACCATTCAAGACCCATTTACCAGTATCCTTTGCTGTGGTTGAAGCTGCGCCGGCATCGGATCCATTTCCGGGCTCCGACAAAGCAAAACATCCAACACTGTCACCTGAATATTGAAAGGAAATATTTATCCAGTATCATTAAGCTTCTTTGATATGATCATTATAAATGGTGAAGGCAATAAGTGTTTAAGTACTAACCATTACAAAAAGGCGTAACAAATTCTTGCTTCTGTTTGTCAGTCCCCCAGTGCTGAACTGGCCCCAGATACAAAGAATTGTTCACTGACATGATTACACCTGCTGATGCACAGCCCCTGGATATCTCCTCTAGAGCTATGGAATAAGCTAAATAATCCAACCCAGCTCCACCGACCGCTTCAGGGACTGCTATTGCCATCAATCCGAGTTCACCCATTTTTTTTATGGCATCCCCTGGGTACATATGCTCCCTATCATATTTTGCAGCGTTTGGCTTTAATTCCCCTTCAGCGAAGTCCCGACAAGTTTTATAGAGCATTTGATATGTATCTGGTAATGATGACAAGGAAGCTATGCATCTCGAGGATCGCGTTGCTGATGATACTTAAAAAAAAAAACTTGTTGCAATATTGTAACCAAATAAAATTTATATTGAATTTGTTGGGTATATTTTATAAATATTTACAAACATACCAAATATTTGTATGGGTTTCAATAAATAATTTAACATTTTATTATACTGTTCACAATACAAACTAAAAGAAACAAAAAAATAACAAAAACAAATGAAATAGATCACCGTTAATAGCGATCTTTGAACCCCGTTCAATATGAAGTCTAGGTAGAGATGATCAAGTTCAGTATTGTTCACAGATATTATACTACGCTATCGACCGTTGTAATCTAAATAGTTGAAAATAAGTAGAATTTTGTACAGTTGTAGAGGATGGTTATATTATTATTATTATAAATGTTGAGAACAGTTATAATGCGTAAATTCAAGTATTCAACATTACAACATTTTTCAATACAATATTAATTTTCGAATAAAATCGCACAGAGTACTTTGATTTATTATATATAGAACATATGTTGGGGTTACCAACGTAGGGATTTTACTCTCTATATAGAGCGGAAAATAAAAAAATGGATTTTAAGACGCTGCCCCCAAGGAATAAAGCGGTAACTGTGAAATCAAAACTTTTCAGGAAAACAGAAAAATCATTTTTAGTGAATGATTTTATAGAAAAAAACGTTTCCAGAAACATTACCTTGAATCGTAACGCTGAAAATAATAATAAAATACATTAAGGTCAAATTACATCGACGTTATAGATTCCAACATACGTACATGACATATAAGTCAGTAATAGCACATTAATACTCTTTTCGTCGGGGACATCGAATAATTCTGATTGTTTCTGTGGTTATTATTTCTATGCATGTTATAAATTTCAGAAATTAATACGGTTTTTGTTATTTTTTCTGGTCTAATCCTCCTTGCGTGCTTTTCGCCTCAACAATACGATAACAAAATCAATTAGTAATTGAGGCAATTTGAAAGTTTGCTGACTCCGCTTCAGGTAAATATAGTTTTGAGAGTTGTTAACACAGACATTTATATTAATATAAACACACACGTTTTTGTCGCATCCGTGTTGCGTTTATTTAAATGTCACAACTGTCACGAAACGTACGTCTGATTCTGATTAAACTATCACGTCTGTCAAACAAAAAGTAAAGTAAAAACATTGACGAAAAAAATAATTTACAATGATAAAATGGAGATATTGTTGAGATTTGTGCCCTCAAATACTTTAAGATTAACAGCATCTAGAATTATATTAACAAATGTAGCGCATTACACCAGGTGAGCATGGTAAAATTGCGATTTATTACATCAATGTTACGTATTTAACCTAAGCGTAATACGAATTTTCCATTCTTTTGTAGATTGGCAGAAGTAGGAAAATTAGAACCACCAAAAACGTCAGGAAAATACGATACAGGTCAACTTATTTTGCATAAAGTGTTTGGATACAGGGGGGTTATATTGTTCCCGTGGCTAGCAAGAGTTTATGACAGAGATGCCATTAATAAGAAGGAGAGCACGGAATCTGGGAGCTCTGCGGAGTCTTCTGGAGATTCTCTTTCGAACGTTGGCAAGGAAGTAAAAGGCAGAACACACACATTCTACCAGGTTCTAATAGACACAAGAGATGCTCCATACATAGTAAGTTTATATACAAATGATCAGATATGGCTGATACTGCCTTGTTATTTGTCTCATTTACTACCAACTTACACAAAGAGCATGTCACCAAGGCTTTGCTGCAATACATATTCAGCATCATGATTTACGAACATAATGACATGCCACATCACATTGAATTGTTCCTGACCCATCTTTAATTAGTATGAGTATAAGAAGGATATACAGATAATATATGCACTTCATCTGTCATTATTTTTATATGCTCTTTAATTTTATCACTTATGCTACACATCACATTTCTCAATACAAGAGACTCATTTACAATCTAAATTCATTTGCAGATGTAATTATCCATGTTTATTTTCTGATTGTATATGAAAGCTTATCTAATCCTGTACTTTGTGTAATAAATTACAGTAATAGGTTATTCAATAACTGTTACAATAAGAATACAATATATTTATGCAAATGTTTGATTGATACTAAAAGTTTTGATTTATTTTTGACTGTGCAAACAAACATCGATATGAGACCAGAGTGGAAGAGAAAGGTACATCACAAAATTTATCACAATTATTCATTAATGTTTTGTGAATTATTTTGTGTTGATTATTAATCCACATGCTTCCATATTACATCTGCAAGAGCTGCTTACAATCTACACTAATGGATACCCATAATACTTAGTTAAACTATAAAATATTAGTGCCAATACATGTAGTGTCATTTTATAGTTTTCAGTGTTTTATTGTTTCAGTTAAACTATCTGTGTAATCTTTACTCTCAACCTACTTCTACTACTACTACTAACTTGCAAGTTGCATTGCATTCAACAATGTTCATGAAATTTCACAAATATTGTAATGTGGTGTTCTATCATTATTGTTTTTTAAAAATAGCTTCTTTTTCATACGGGTGTACACATAGATTTTTAATTAAATATTCAATAAAACTATATGAATATAGCCATGTTATGTGTATAATAATAATTAATTGCATTGAACTATTTATAAGATATGATATAATGTAGTCCATTTTAGTGAAATAACAAGTAATGATATGTAATGTTTTGCATTGTTGCTAAGGAAGTTTATTATTAATAATACAAAAGTTTTTGATGATGATTGTAAATTTTATTTTAGAGGGCACAGACAGAAGCAGTGACATTCCTGGGAAATCAGGAGTCTAGTCGTAGCCTGTATGCTATCCCAGGGCTGGACTATGTGGCGCACGATGATATCATACCATACACATCAGTGGAGCGCGTGCCGCTGCAGCATGAGCTATTTGACAAGTTCCTCATGCATAATCCTGATAAAGGTAACTTTCAATATTATCTTCTAAAAATATATCAGGGCTCAATCCACCCCATGTTTGAACATTTACAAAGAAAACATATCTTATCCATCATTGTGCTCACGGACTATCCGGAATCATTCGAATGCGATATTTCTAGTCATTCCCGTCCTTTACATCGACCGGACATTTTAAGCATTATATTATGACGATACTTGTCCCTTATCTTGAAATGTCATATATGAATATTTTTTTTTCTGTTACTACTTTATTAAATGATATATATTTATGTATCTCAATATACCACCATATATATACCGGCCGTATTGGAACGTTTTGTTTCTCGCGTCGAGGTTTGTTGATCACATTGAGACCTTCTTTATATAAAACACAGTCCGCGATCTCCCACTTTAGACACTGTGGATTAAACATAAGTATACGTAATTTTTCCTTGCAAGAAGACACAACTAGTGAAGTATATAATATATTTTTATTGGTTGCAGATCCGCCATTTATAGCGCAGGAGACCTTGCGCGCTTGGCAGAAGAAGAACCACCCGTGGCTGGAGCTGAGCGACGTGCACCGCGAGACCACAGAGGGCGTGCGCGTCACCGTCATACCATTCTATATGGGGAGTCGGGAATCGCAGAACTCCGCAGTGTACTGGGTGAGTTAGAACAGCGCCAAATTCATTTATAGTTGTCCTTGCCCGACTAGTCATCCTGCGGACTTCTAAGTACTTTTTAAATTGGTCAGTTCAATCTAACAATTTAAGTGAAAGGCAAAGTTGATACTTCAAAGTTTTTTGAAAATCTGCGGTCATTTTATTTTGAACATTACGGTGACAAAGAATCGCAGGAGAAAGGATCTGAATATCGTAGCGTAGGTTGTAGGAATAAGTGCGTTTTACAAAACTTCCAAGGGATTATAAGAGATATTTTATATGCAAACCTATGTTATAATTACTAAATACTATTTTCTGAATTTATATTTTACTATACTTTCTGCTTCAGTCTTATTCGAGGTTTGTCACTGATGTTTGTGGGCAGATGATGGCTCTGCAAAGATCGTGTGCTATCTTCATTACATAAAACACCACTGCCGTTTGTGTGTCCACGACGCGACAATCTTTCATCGACCTGTGTGACGCAATGGTTACTACATTGAACAGACATTCGCAGAGTTCTCGGCTTGATGTCCAGCGAGGCAGAAATATGAGCGAGGAGTTTAGAAATCCATTCTGTCTGACTGGGTGTGTGCTTGTCTTTGTGTGTTTCTCAAGGTACACACGGCATAGGGAATTTTGTTATGGGACGTTGTGATCAAATAAGAGTGTCGGATTTACCGGATGAGTATGTATTGTCAGTGGCGCTACTGCATCCGGCTGGAGAACCTGTCGTCGCTGGCGGTGCAGCTGCGCGAGAGACACTGGCGCATCTTCTCGCTGAGCGGCACGCTGGAGACGGTGCGCGGGCGCGGCGTGGTGGGCCAGGAGCCGCTGCTGGCGCGCCACGCACCCGCCTTCCAATACAGCAGCCACGTGTCGCTGCAGGCGCCCAGTGGACACATGTGGTCAGTGGACTCATTACACCTAGAGTTTTTTTGTACCACCTAACACTACCTACCTAATGGAAACACCCACGCCTTAAGGGATAAGTAAAAAAACTTCCATAATTTACTACAAAAAATGAATTCGGAACCTGAAGGCGAACAGAACAAAAGAGCAAGACAAACAATTATAATATACAAAAGGCAATAAGACTAAATGTACATCGGTAGCTTCTCCCTCTTTATTCAACTAAATTAACGTAATTTGTTTAACTTACACATAATCAAAAGTCAATTCTTTTTGTTTGACTCGCGCCTCTTTAGCACTCATACATTCTTTGAGATGCGTAGTTGCCCATAGCTATTTCATTTGTAATAAAAATCAATGTGTGACCCCAGGGGCACGTTCCGGATGGAGCGCGAAGACGGGTACACGTTCGACTGCCGCATCCCGCCCTTTTCACTGGAGAGCAAGCCGGAGGACGGCGCGCCCGTGGCGCCCTCCGCCGCCGCTTAAAGTGCCCCTCACGTCCCCGGAACCAGGCGCACGTTCACCGCGCCGCCTCGCCACACGCTACTCTACCATTGGGGTGCGTTAGTGCGGTACTTATGACTTCCAGTGCAGTGGGAGAGCGTATAGGCGACCATCGCCTTCGATCAGAAGAAAAGTCGATATCGTCCACACTTTACTGCCGAAGTAATATTATATCAAAATATTTATTGAAAGACTGGGAACCCTAAGTCCTTGAACGACTTAACAAAGGCATATTCTTGCGTCGGTTTCGGCGAGCAGAGTGTTAGAAATCTCTCTAGTAAAAAGAAAAGGAAAGCCATGCCCCAGTCTCCGAGGACGACCGTTGCTAACGCATCCGTTGGGACAACCACGCTGGCCATTTACAGTTTACCGAGTAGAATGCCGCGGGCCGGAATGTTGACGCGTGGATGTGGAACGTACGCAGGTTTTCTTAATACACTTCAAACGGATTTTCTAACAAATTATAATTGAGACGCTCAGGCAAATAAGTCGGCTCGGGAAAATATTAGTGGCCGGGGTACTGTAAGCTCGCGATAATCAAACTTCAATTGATTTGTGTACCTCAATTTCTCTCATTAAAATAGAAGTGTCCAAATGTTTTGATTTTCGTGCGGCCCGGGGCGGCGGACGGCGGGCGGCGGCCGCGTGTGGACATTCCCTCGGTTCGAAACGTGAAGGTGGTGACGATATATGAGCTAGTCTATGGTCTACAGACATCGGTAGGACATTGTTATATATTGTTAATAATGTAGACGTTGATATTATTCCTTATTTATTTCCGCATCCCTCGGTTGCGTCCACTGAAGCGGTTCGAACATTTTAATTTTATACCCCCTAGATCTGTAATAAATTACAGTATTTTGTTCAGCGCGTCGTTTTATTTGTTCAGATATTATTGTTCAAACCTTCTTGATTCGTGATTATATTATGTAAGTACTGGTGCCAAACTATGTTAGGTCTGAACTACACTGCGGTATGAAGCGCACATAGCGGTATAGCCGTGGACATACATTCCCGCCGAGCTGCACCTCAGTGACCGGTTCCTATCACTCTCCAACCACGTTCAAATATTGTGCCATTTTCCAGCCCTCAATGGGTGTTATACAAGATATTTCTCAGCTTAAATTCTATGTATATTGTAGCGACACTCATAAAATACAATCTGAAGTCTACACACACGCCCAAGTTCGTCATCAGTCAGGAGTATGTTTGAATAAAACGACCAATTACTGTTAACTAAGGTTAATTTATTGGGAATCTACTACCCGAGTAATAAAACATCGGCAGCGCGCCCTCGCCGACAATCTCGTGCATCGCCCACGACTGTACATCACATTTTTATTATCAGATTACAGTTCAATTAACACTTTTCATTATAATAATCTACAAATCGACGGTTACGGTTCCAAAGTAACCTCGCCCAAATACCAAAGTTGTGAAATTTAACGAAATCATTTGGCGCGCACTGGCAGGAGTGACGCGGCCCCGGGACGGAATAACCGCCTGAACATTTAATTAATCCAATACAGATGTAAAAGTTACTACACTTTTACTCACATACCAATGTGCAATATTAGTCTGAAACGATTTTAAACGATTGATATTGTAACGAGTAACAAGTAGGATTAACGGGAGTATTATGCTATGCCCAGAAGAAACGGCCAGACAATTATGGAGTAGACATTCTATTTCATGAAATTTTAGTGCGTTCTTGTTATTAATACGTTTGTAATAACGGCATTTGAGCATTATAGCGACGACGCAAACATTACTCATCAATCAAAACTTATTTCTTATGATAATAAATCCATTCGACCAGTATTATACATTACGTCGAATTATCTTAGAGATAAATATAATATTCTATATCAATCGAATCAATGATTAAATTCCTTCGATTGTGTCTGGCTCGCAGCCAGATTTATCCAACAAATTTCATGAAATAGAACACGTCTAGTTAAATAACGGGATACCGGTATATCCTAAAACACTATTTTAATATCTCAAGCATGAGCCGCTCACGGCCGCCACCCGAGAGTATCTTATGCGTTACAAAGGCACTTATTATCTTTGGTAAAACAACTTGCACTTACGCATCGTAATCACATAACAATATTTACAATACATTTTCGTCTCACTTTGCGTTGTACACCTTATTTTGTCCATGGAACACTTGGTATTAGTTAACTTTATTACGCGACGCGGAATTAATTTATTTTTGCATACATTATAATAATATAACAATTAATTGGACCATTGCTTTCGGCAATTATACACGGTAACGAACGTATATGGAGGCATAACTATGTAGTAACTTCAGTCCTTAACACATCGACTCCGGCAGTGTATACGTATCGTGATATCAAGCACAAACGGTGTGTTACTTAAGTAAATCAATACAATTAGCCGCACACCAATGTGTACTTGAAGCAGCTGAATAAATACGGATTCACCACGGCCGCAGTCGATGTATTAAACTAGCTTGCAGACGCGACACACATGCGACATTTAAAAGGATGGCGGAATATATTGTTGGGCACTAAGAGGTAACTTCGTTATTCATTTAGCATCTCTCAGATTTCGTAGTAACGTACCGTTATAATATCACGTCCCTCTGGGGATGACTGGCAATACGTGACAATATAAAAATCGTTCTATCTCAGTTAAAAATATGCGCAATAACTTAATAAAATAAATAAATAATATATATCATACGGGTACTGTTGGTGCATTATACCATTACCCCTATATTATATCTTAATCTATCAGAGACGACAACACAATTCAAAGCCATTAAACCAACCACCTACATGATAAACTTCGTTGTATCGGTTCATTCCGTCATCGTTTTAAAGCATAACATGGGCGGTACTTCGTTAAAGTGGTTCAATAAAGCTAGTATCATTGCATTTATTAAAATATCAACACGGAAGCGGGAGAATACTCTGTTACTATACACAATTAATGCATTGCTACCACCGACGACATGAAAGTCTCACGTGTCAGAAAATCGTTTCATGCCTTCGAAGCGAACACCTATCTATTAAATTATTACAAACAAGGGTTTAACAGGTCGGCCACAACGACCCCAAAGATCGGGACATGAGAATTTCTCACATGGAGCGCATCAAGTAACATGTGAACGACCATTGAACGGGTGTTTTGCTCCACTGGCCCCGCTGCAGGTGCAGAACGCGTGCAAGTTCATTTTTTCCAATCCATTTTTTGCCTGTACTTAGGTAATCATTTCTACTGGTAATAATCTCTGGTATGGATATTGGACTATGGGCGGAAAGTTGTCACATGTATACCTTGCATGCCTGTGAGCCTTCGTATGTAGCTCGGTAGTAGCAATGAACTCGCGCGCGTTCCACCCGGTACATGTGCGAATTATCGCGCCAGTTGGATGATGAGCGCGGCGCACATTTCGAAGAACTCCATGGTGTGGTGGCCTTGGCTGTGCGTGGGCGTGGCCACGATGGGGGGCGGCGCCAGAGGCGACGGCAACTCCTCCTCGGGCTCCTCGCGCTCTCCCGACAGGGACTTGAAGTCGAGCAGGTACGACTTGTAGTCCACCTGGTACAGCTGCAGCGACATCTTCACGAACTTGTCCGTCATCTTGTTCAGGGTGCGCACTCTACAAATATAACCTCAATCTACATGCAAGTCGTCGGTAGATTATTGGAGTAACCGTTAACAAAGGTGAGGATCGTTTGAAGGGACGCTCGTCTTTAACAGAAAACTTTAAATGATTGACAGGTAAAATTGACTGACTCCCGATGATTAGCAGCAGTTGTGTCAAACATTGAAAACATAATTTACATTCGGTAGTAAAGTAACGCTACACTTGCCGATTCCGGCCTGGATATATATAACATTTCTATAAAAATAATACGCAGTAAGGACTCTAATGAACTACTGTAAAAAAATCGACATTGACGCTTGAAAACTTCTCAGTAATCGTTCGGCGATCGTCGCGGTCGGTTGTGCGTCTATGTAAGCACGATCGCCATGCGTGCGGTGCTGCGGTACTCACCTCACATGATAAGGATTGATCACCTTCCACTCGTAGTCGAGCGCCTTCATAGCGCGGAACACCTCCAGCATGATGTCGTTCGGCTTACTTTGTGACCTGATGCCCAGGTGCCACTTCGCCCTGTCGACCATTGCAAGCACATGAACCACATTATTACTCTTATTTCACTATTAACTAAAGTATAAGAGCAATTTGTATTGATCATTGAATTATATCATTTTCTATTTATTTTAGACGACAAAGGTAGATAGATCGTTTAACTTCAGAAAACAATTGTACTATTTTTCGTGGTTGAATATCACATTGACGAGCGAAATGGCTTAACTTCAATGTCTTTAGAATAATATTGTTAACTTATCTCATAATTACTGGTTTCACTACGGGCTAATTATACGTTGAAAATCCCCGTGCAGTGCGGAGTGGAGCTGCGTTAAATGTGTCTCGTGTTAACAACGATCAAAATATGGTGTCGCGGAGTGTCAGGCGATGTCGTAGAGTGTCGCGTACCTTTTGACGGGCGTGCCGCGCTGCTTGTCTTGCGGCGGTTGCGCGGCGGGCGAGCTCTTGTCCCGCAGCGGCGCGATGCGCTCCGGGTGCGGGCGCGCGCTCTCCGCCGCCGCCGCCGCGGGAGGGGAACTGCCTGCGACCACCACACATAATAATTGAGTGAAAACGACGAAATTATTTTCCCTTACCACTACACACACATCAATAATCCTATCATAACCCGTTTGAACAAAATGTCTCTCCGTTCCATGATTTATTTGCAGGTTTATAAAGAATAATGATTACAATTTGATTACTAGCTTCAGAGAAATCCTAGGATAGAAAAATAAACAAACATAACCATACACATGTATTTATATACACTTTTTTTCTACTTATTTCGAATCTCAATTGATTATGTGTGAATATTTTAATATAATTTACATACGCATATACAAGTGGAGTAAACATGGAGAGAGACATTCAAACCATTTGGCTATCATTATTTGTCAATATAAGTGAATACTCACTGGCAACATAGAAGTCCTTGATCTCCGCCTTGGCAGCCTCGTCGGCGATGCGCTTGTTGTCAATGATGAGGTGGTAGGCGATGGCGAGTTGGTCGTGCGGGTCGCCGCTCAACAACGCGTTGTGGACCTCGTGCTCTTTCACGTTGAACTTCTCGCATACCTCCGTGATCGCTTCCGTGTCTATCACGCTGCTGTCCTGTAATTACAATATGTAGTATGTATGTTATGTAATCTGGTCAACCGTATCCTATCCGGTAATGACCAGGATCAATTATATTTCACCTCGAAAATTCATTTCTAAAATATTCACTGAAAAAAATGTTAAATGTCTAAAAATTAAACAAATATATATTATAATATTATTTAATATTGTTGCTGGTACTGTAAATATCAGGTAAGTGATTGATTATGGAGGAAATGGAATAGCGAAATAATTATTACAAACTCCAAACATTAATTATGAACAATGTAAAGTGAATTAAAATCAGACTTTCTACTTCTTTCTTAGTTTAGCTTGGATTTGTAGGTCAATTTGTAGGTCATCAGTTTTTAAATAGCTCATATCATATACATTAATTAAATATGTATAGTTTTTGTTCAATAGCAGATATCATTACATAAAATA
>DWPA01005077.1:0-12183 GCA_018251375.1 Calpodes ethlius | reverse complement strand
ACTGGTTACTAATTAGAAACTTAAAATAATTGCACTCGTGACTTCGTATTTCAAATAATCAGTATTTTTATTTTATTTATTATTATTATGTCGGTAAGATTAAAATATATTATTCATAGTTCATCAGTAAGTAATTTGCATTTTTATAAGTAAATATAATTCCAAAAAAACATGATGTAAAAAAAAACCCCGCAAAACTTGGTCATCCAGGGACTAACAACTTTAAGAGAGCCGTTACTTGGCGAATTTGAAAATGTAACTACATATAATGTGTAATTATCTGAGATAGATACAATTGATCAAATTTGGTCGCAGTGACCTTTGGGATCTGAGTCTCTTGCCCGGTTCAACAAATAATAATAATAATTATCTGAGATACTTTTCATCCCGGCAAACTGAATTGTTTTGATTTAATTTCTGCAACTACAAATAAAAATTACAATTTTTTGACAGGCAACGAAAACATATTTACATATATTTAAAAATAATTTCTTTTACTTCATTAAATTCAATTGAATTAATTCACTTTACACAGGGAATATTTCAGTTGTTTAAAACCCAAACAAGAGACTTGTGTTTGAATTTTGCATAAATCTTTTAACTCTTTTGGAATAGAAATCAAAATTCCCGTGTAGTTATTAAAGGATTGTGAATACTATACGATTTTAAATTATGATATTGGAACTTAGAAGTTGATTTGTTTTATCATAATGAAGATGGAGTATCCTATTCCATATATAATGTTATGGAACCTTTATCAAAACCGCAGAAGATATATATGTTCAAATATAGAAAACGAGTCAGCAACGAAGGATAATGCGATTTGATTCCAATTCGCGACCGAGCAGAATAATTTGATGGGTTTTTGCATAATCTTTCCGATCGATTTGAGCTTAGCATTTAAACTAGATCCGTTTATTGTGTAAAAATGACCCCTATTTGAATAAAATTGTTTGCTCTATAGAAGCAAGCTTTAATGCTTGACGACTTTAACCACAGAAATGAGAAGTAACAATAAATAAATATAGAACAACTATTCGAATTGAAACAATATCAAGTAGGACTTCAGTTCTCTTAAACAAGGCTATAAGGAAAGAATAAGCGAGGGACGTTATAAAAAGTAATTTTGAAATATTAACGTTTTAAAACTTTCGCTATCAATACCTCCGTGTCGTATCTCAGGGAGCCCAAAGACTAGAAAGTATTATTTTGGCATAGATATTTGCAAAAAATCTTTTTTCTTTGCTAGAGAGTTACCCTTTCACATTAAGTGCGTATGATTTTTTTTGGTCTACCCTTTTCTAACTTCTTTATTACGCTTAGAACCGCAATGGTCGTAAGGAATGTCTAGCTATTTCAAGGAAGCCTTTAAAGGATATGTTGGCAATATGAACCTATTTATTTACGTGTTTTTATTGTAATTGTCGGTAAAGTATCACTTTCCATGCTCAAAAAACACATATACTCACTTATGTGCGTGTACGTGACATTTTTAAACTTCACTTTAAGTCAATATGATATCAAGAAACTAGGCATCTAAGTTAAGTCCACTATAAATTTGCTCCATTGTGTGAGCTATCGTCGAATAGTTCATTTAAAAATTGCCACTTTTCTTATTTTCGATTTACGAATTCATTAGCGAAATACTTAAGTATAAAGTGTTATTTTTATATAATTATCAGTAACTATTATTTCTTCTTCTCTTATTTAATAGTGTTTGACATTTTGTTCAAATATTTAGCAGAGAGACTGATAATTTATTTATATTGATAAGTTACAACCAAAAACAAAATGGAGGTTGCAAAACTTACACGAGTTTTAGTGAGGGGGTACGGGGCTTCAACTTCTCGACGAAAATGGAAGTTTCAGTTTATGACCTGTAAATCTAGGGCTTTAAATAATTAAATCGTTAATCGCTTTCCTTTAACAAGTTCAAGCAAGTGGTTTAAACGTAGATTAAAAACATAATGACACTATAAAGCGAGCCGGCCTGCTTTTATTATAAAATCGTTCAAGAAAGTCTAATGAAGTTTACAATAAAGCTTCGCCCGCGACGAAATAATTTTAACAAAGTTTCGTTTTTGTGTATAATAGTAATTGGAAATATTTAAATGTCGTTTTAAAGGTTAACGCGTAAAATTTCGAATTCAAATTGAGACTGGAATTGTTTAACTTTTTATAGGGAATAATAGAGGTTTGTTTTTATTGATACGTACCTCAATACGTACTCCAATTTGTGATTCAACCATAAGACGTCAGCGACCTGCTGTAACATTAAGATAGCTTACTGTAGGCACCGTGTTATTATTGTGGTCAATAAAGTTTAAATAAATAAATGAGAGTAGAATTGAGTAATCTGAAGGGATATGTACTGATATGTACGGATATGAATACTGGGAGTCACTGCTCATGATGAACTGATAATAATAAAAATCCTCACTCATAGTTCTACATAAAGAATCCATGTTTTGTAGCTACCATGGACAACACACACGAACTAGACCACACATAACCAGACCGCGAAAGGAAACATTTTATCATAATTCAAATCTCCACGCAAGGAATTGAATGTAGGTGCTTTAGCAACCATTGGGTTGTACGGACCATCTATAGATGGTTAGATGACAGACGCCTGTATACTAGGAAATAGAGTGGCCCCGTATCTGGGTTGTTACAAAATAGGGAACAGTGAACAGCTTTTCAAGAGGCATCGATGCGATTCGATGTGAAGATCGGTAAAAATAAATTTATGTCCCAAATAAAGTTATGTCCCAGATAAAAGTTTATTCAAGTCATTGATATTTCTTATGCTTTAATTGTACAAATTGTGTTTTCATTGTGTTTATGTGCACGTGATCGAAGCAGTAGTGCTCACACCCTAGAGCCAAAAACCCAACTTTACTAGAATAATTTTAGCATTACTCGAGTTAAATTTTTAATACTCTAACCTCTAGTTTTGAAGAGTAATGTTAATAAGAATTTAATAATACTACAATAATACATTAAACATTATTATTCATCAAAAAACGCAAGCATCACGCCACAATTAAAATTAATTAAAATGTTCAATCTGTAAGTATACACCTCTATACAAATGTCGTAGAACTCCGTATCATGACCCCGTTTGAAAATTAACATACGTCTGAGGTATGTTTACCTTTACACGAGGTATTCCGTCTTTAATCTTAATATGGAGACACTTCCGTTTCCGCTTGACGTAAGTATTCATAACTAAGGGATACGTTTGATTGTTGGAGAGTAGATATGAACGAACTAAGCGATAATATATTATATGTCTATATAGCCGAGACGTAACGATAAGATAATTTACACTGTACCATAATTCTCCCCAACTATTCAAGACATTAAATGAGAAATGAATTATGAAGTGGTTGGTACATCTTCTACTTAATGTATTTCTTATAACTTAACAAGTTCATAACTGCAATAGGATCTGATGACGCTATTGTTTTAAGTTTGTGAAATTAAATTCAGATTTAATGTTATTTAACAATACTGTTATCATTATGGTGAAGGAAAACATCGTGCACCTACACACCCGAGAGTTCTCCATAATGTTTTCCAGGGTGTGTGAAGTCCACCAATCCTCACTTGGCCAGCGTGGTGAACTACAGCCTGTACCCCTCACATTGTGTGAGGAGACCCGAGTGGGACAGTTATGGGTTGTGATTGTCATTGCAAGAGGGTGATACTCCGCAGGGCCGGTCTCTGTCGCCTCTTAAAACAACTTAGTCTACCGGCATAAAATATGAGTAATATTCGAAGTCGTCTCAATACGCCACAAAATTTGTCACTACTTTAATAATACTCAATGAAGTCGCTTATCGCCTGCCGTCGATACTGGGTAGAGTGTCTAAAGTTTGTTAAAGCAGAATATACACAGCGGAGATTACATTTATAATGTTTTCGTGTTGTCGGTAACGGGCACGTTAACTCTGTAAGGCTCGTGTTGCGTGGATCTTACACAGTTTAATTGTAAATAAACCTGTTTACTTTTACGATTCATAATATAAAATTTAGAATGCTTTTTGTGAGTCCACACGAAGTGTAGTACATTGAATTATATCACTTGTTTTTACTTAATGGTATTAAAACTTGTGTTGTTATTTATTAAATTAACTTAGTGCTATTACTTTTTCCTTACAATATTAAATGAAAATTATAAGAATGATTTATGATGACTGGAAAAAGATCAACATTTTGTAACTGTCCTTTGATACAACACGCGTATTCCATTATCAACATATTGATAAACCAGGTCTTTAGTTTTAGTACATATCATAAATCTACTAAACCGAATTTGGTGGAATAATTACCAATGAAATGAAACGCTACCTAAATTTAATTTATCGTAATCGATACTATTTTCTGTTTATTTGAGAGAAAAATTGTATTTATTTATTTACTTTATTGAACCAACAGACGTATAATTGGCGAACTTAATTAAGTGCAGATAATAGTTAAAAGCGTTACAACAGTATAAGAGGAAATACCATTTGAACTTTGAAAAGACGAAATATTGATATGAGAACATTTTGCACTTCTAATAGTATTACATAAACACATGGAATTCATAACCTCCTTAATGAAGTCGGTTCATGAACTTGTTACAGAAAAAGGTCAAGATAACTCCATGACACAACTCTGTAACTAATATCATGACACATTGTTCGCCCACCCCTTTAATGTGCCTTTAATAGACAACTGTGAGAATTTGCGCAATAGTAAAGTTCTCAGGGCCTTTAGTAATTAAGTGCAAATTATAGAGTACAATGATAATAAATTTAAATTATAGCCGAAGTGCTCCCGTCTCGAAGTTTTACATCGCAATAACAATACATTGCGAGGATTTATGGGTCTTTATTAACCGAGAGTGGTATTATGTTTTTATTTAAAGATGCCATCGTTATCTTCTTATGAACGATTCGTTGAGCGCGTTATGATGTAGTGAGATATATGAAATATGCTCTTGATCCTCTTATTTATTTTCATTGTAATTATAATTAATCCTTTGTTGAAAGCTTTTAATGTAAATCTTTTTTCAATTTTACTATTACATGCATGGAAATGTTTTCATGTCGTATCATTCGCTATTTTATGAGTAGTTAGTGAAATTGTAAACATTTATGATTTTTGCCAAAATATTAGATATGTATAAAAATAAAGGTTAGGTTAACTAGTTATAATATAAAATATCAGGAAAAAGATATATCCATTTTTATTACATTTGTTTTCTCTTTTTTAGTGAATATTTGAACACGTTGTTTCAGTGTGAACCAAGCTTAAATGAAACGTAATAGGCATCATCATTAGAGAATTGTTACATTTTTGAATAATAGTTATAATAGATAATACTATTTATAAGTTTGCTGTGCATGGTATAACTTAACCTCTAATTTATGTAAATTTATAATATTTTTTAATAATAAAATCGTCTCTTCATTCCTCTGTAGCAATGATGAACTTGGAATTAAAGTACTCTGTGGCTCGAAAAAGAAATAATCAGTCGTTATCTAAATTGGAAATCAGTTTCGGACAAAATAAATGACACAGTTCAAACTAGCGCTCGCCACGGCCCCATCCCAACATCTCACATAAACAAGAACCTTTTAATTGATTGTATCGCTTCGGTAATAGAATCCACCCATGGATACGACCAGATCATCGATTCGCAACAATTCCGATTGTATTTATCGATAAATTAATTTCAACAGTTTGTTAAAGTTTTGTTAATATAAATATAAATAGTTCTAAAGTTTAACAATAGCGAGGATGGGATTCAATTACCGCCCATCTTATAAATGGCTCATTACAGAACATGGATCTCCTCTCTTGAGAAGGGTCTAGAACATACTTCACCACGCTACTCCAATGTACATTGATATTGTTCCGCCAGAAGGCATTCGTTATTCGGGGAAGGATTCACGGAAAAATAATAATACTAGTAATTATATTAACTAGACGTACGATCGCGAAATGCGGTCGAAATCCGAACGTAATTTATATTTTCAAAGACAACTTCACATTTACAAGAGTACTGAAAATAACGCTTTTATGCAATAAAGAACAAATAATTTAGTAATTTAGCATCAGGATATGTTTATTATAAAAATGCATTATGATTAGGACTAGAGCAGCATGTAAAATAACAGCTTCGTAAGGTAAGTGGAAGTAATTTTAATTCAGCTTTTAAAATTGGACAACAACAAACATACTTTCAAATCAACAAACATTGCAAGTAAAACAAAACTTGCAAAAACTAACAATATTGCGGGTAACCAACTCGTAGGTTAACTTTATGTCTAAGAATGCTTTTTATTAAATGTTTTAATTAATATGTAATACATACTTGTAATTCAAAATGGTATATTTTGTTTGAATCACATTTTATAAGAAATGTATAGCAAATAGTAGACTACTTTCATACAGGAAATGTGTGCTAAGGATTTTTCAAAGCTCCGACATTTAGAAAATGTAACGCATAGTCAAATTATAAATGTGAAAGTGTATTTGTTTGTATGTCCTCCGTTCAGACCGCTTCGAAGCTCGGCTGTAGTATGATTTTTGGTTTGGAGATTGAAGTGAAGACGAAGATTACTATAGGCTACTTTTTGTGGGAAGATCCTTTACGTTGTCTATTTTAACCAAATTCAAGTAAGTGTTTAACAGACGTTGCCTGGCAACCAGTGATAGAAGGGAATTGACAAATTTATTTGCTGTTCTTTTCTTAAACGCGTGTAAAATCTACTAGGGTAGTAAAGTTGACGCTATTCTTATGCACTACATATTCATAAATAAGTTATGCGTTCTTGAATTGATAAAATTAATAAGATACATTTGAGGGGTGAAAGCGAAAAAAACTTAATTTTCGAACATACCTTCACAACTGCCAGCTTGCATGCAGGTCAAGTACCAGATTTTCTCTAGATCGGTTATTGAAGCTCTACTTGTAAGCCTTTTGTGATTGAAAAAAATGTTCTTATATTTACTAGAAGTAGCTCGCGGCCTTCCGCGTATGAAAAAATAACAATAAATAGGTTATCGATTCCTTCAATCATTGTTTGCTAGGCATTGCTTTGTTGTTGAACACTTTCTTTAATTTTACTAAAATATCGCAATGATACTTCCCACAAAAAATAGATGGTATTTCGCGAACAACGATCCAACAATATCCTCCTATATAGTCCTCCCGACTATATACTCAACAAAAATAATCCCATAAAGAAGACGACATGAAAGAACGACAAATAAACAAATATAATAACAAACACACTTTTTCATTAATAATATTAGTATAGAGTATCTAATATCTTTAAACGAGCAAATCTTATGTATATATATATATGTATATTAACGATCTCGGAAACGGCTCCAACGATTTTCTTGAAATTTTGTATATAGAGTGTCGGGGACGATAGTTTGATCTAGCTAGGTTTTATTTTCAGAAAATGTCGTTTTAACCGTGTTTTCTTTGAATGAATATCATTAGAATACAGAGCTAAATTTAACATAGCACGTTCGGAAAATTGGGCGCCTTAAAACGCAGGAAACCCGGATTCAAATCTCGGTTCGATTGTTTCTTTTATATTTTCTTCTTTTTCGTGTTACTTCTTTTGTGAGAAAAAAGATATAATTATTTTTTTATTTATGCCGGGAAGATAAAAATATATTATTCATTTTTTTTATTTATAATTTACATTCCTATAAATAAGTAAAATTCCAAAAAAAAACATGATGTACTAAAAAAACACCGAGCCAAGCTCGGTCATCCAGGGACTAGATGATTATTTAACGTAGAAATAAAAGAATGAGCTTCGAAATGTAAAAGTTAAATTGTCAACCGATGGTGGATCTTCATTAAGCCGCGTACGTGACAGGTCCCGGGCGGGGCGTAGAAGCGGAGTAATAATGTGTTCGGAATGCTATTAAACTCTACGTGTCAGAACTCAGAACTGCAATGCGTTCACGTCATTTTATTAAAGGGAATATATAGAAGTAATAAAGTATAACTTATATATAAGTCACAGAAAATAATTTAACTCTTTGTTTTTAAGTTTGACAATACAATTCTTCATTTATTTTAAAGTATTTTCATTCATAGTATAGTAAAAGTCTTTTTAAGTTTTTTTTTTAAATAAAATATAGTATAGTATACTACAGTTCAATAGTTTTTACTATTACTTTGTTTTCTTGATAGAGGTTTAGATCAATTATAATCATGCCACCCTCATTGGAACAACAATAAAATCTTACTTTCTACGCTTAATGACTAAATTAACTAATGTGTACAACACGTTCTTCCGATTGAAGATAAACAAGAATGTTGTTATGTTTGTCAACATCACACAAATTGATGTTGTATTTTTGCAAATAATAATTTCTTTCAGCTTCTATTCGCACACTCGAACAATACCTGACAACCATCTTCTGCAACGTCACACTGAACAATTTGGAGACAGAGATTTTCCATTAAATATATACGTGCCGGAGAATATGTCCGGATTATAGTTTGAAAGCTATCATTAAATCCAATCTAGATTTGCTTCCAGAAAACCATGGGGACCGAGTGAGGGAGTCCTTAACACGAATTAGTTATCCTATTTCAAGTTATATCAGCCCATGACAAAATGTATTTTTTCCTATCCTAACTCGATACAAAATAGGTAGTTTTATTTGAATTAGGCAAAATTAATTAGGTGTTTAGACAAAGCGTAATCTCTTCTGCATGAATCGCCCTAATTAATGGCCATTGCTGTAAAAATCCTCGTTAGAATGAAAAATAAAACCGACATAAATCTCAAAACAACAGCAACAAAGGGGTGTTTATTTTCACACAAACGTGACCTTCATTCCCGAGAGACGCCACTCAAGCGAGATTATAAATAGACCCGTCATTAAGCCCTTAATTGCCATTAGCGTCGATCCTTTAAAGGGACAACTCTATTGCCGTCGAGTAATCCCCAAATATTTTCTGTTCCCACGTCTCTAACTTTTTCGTTTATCTCCACAAAAATACGGGCCAGACTTGCGGCAAAAACACTTTCTGTCATAGAACAAGTGCGTCGAGAAAGTGACACATGATACGCTTCAAGTGGATTTTTGTTTATAAACTCAACCGCTAGTGAAATTTCAATAAATTTGTTGTTAATTAATATACGATAATTTCTATAGTTTTACTGTAATAATATTTAATGTAAATGAACCTATTTACGTAATAAAATACATTTAACGTCAACCTACCCAGGTTATATTATCAACTGTATTTATTTATTGCACCAATAAAGTAACACACTAATACATACAAAGACATACACACAAGAAAAAATATAGGAAAAGTGTTACTTCATCTATACGGGCAAATAACATTTTAAGAGGTTACCGTACACTAACATAATATTATTAAGTTAAATCTAATTTAACTGTCATTAATCAAATAGACGAAGACAATTACTTGATAATTACAAATTATACGAAAAAAGTGTTACTATTTAATTAAATAAATGATTCATTAAGTTCTGCTTATATAACAGATAGATAACAGCAATTATAATTATTGTATTTTTTACAACAGAAGTTAAAATCGGGTATAATTTATATCAGTGATGAAATACTGTTTTCGGTGAAAACCTAGTGACTTGAGAAACATCCAAAACGTTATCAAAGATGAAGATAAAGTAAAGTTATTATATAAAAACGATTATTTGCGAAAATTGCCACAGAATCTTTTATTTATTTATACTCTATATTATGTTGTACACCAAAAAAGAAATATGTATTTGAAAGAATTGTAATAAGAATAGACGGCCTTATCACATTATAGCGATTAATTCCAAACATCCAGAAATGTTTTGCTAACTTTGGCAAAAACTAAAAATAATTAAAAGCGATCAATCAAAGTATTGTATTCGACAGGACTATAAATGAATAATAATAACGACTATTAGTATACATATATTTTTTGATCTTTGATGCGTACGATTTTAATTTACTTTTACGTCAACAAAACTACAAAGTTCAGGACAAGTGTTCGATCGTTTACATCCAAACTCCCTCCTAACACTTCTATTTGTCTATCGTCTATGTTTTATACGATCTAATATCGCGTAAGTGTGTGCGTGCGACCCTGCAAATCGTTATAAACCCGTGCCGGTTGCCGGTCTTATAGATTTGAGTGTCAGAGCGGCGGTTTTGGTCTTCAGGGCTGGAAACGGTAAAGTATTTATTTTACATCAAGCAAATAATTGATTTTATTGGTAGCTAAACCTTTATAAGCTTTTGATAGCTTTGAATGGAGTAATCTTAATTAATTCTATAGAAAAGACAGTTGTCTAAATTACTCTAGTGTCAAATAGGGAATTTAGGAGGATCGAGACGCATTTGAATAAGATGTTTAAATTTAATCCCCTGATAATATTAACTGGATAATTTGATTCAAGTGAGAAGCTTCATTTACTTATTTAGGGGCGAGACGATGCCATCGTACATAAGTACTTCACAACCCGATCAGGCCTTTCCATTTGCCGACCCTTTCACGATTTTCGAAAAAAATATGGAATAAGTCTCTATATATATATTTTAAGATATGTATAAGTGTCAGAAGACTTCTTATATGTAACCGTAGTGCCATATGATGGAGAACTTTGTAGTAAAACAGTTTTCTAACAATATTTCTCGATACCTCTATATCAAATACTAGACCATTTACATAGGTATACATAATATGGAAGACGTTAGTGAATTTGAACATAAAACGCTGAAAATTCGGGCATAATCCACACCACTAGGTGTAATAGTATCAGCTAATCCATATTCCATTTGGAAGCCGATTCCGTCAGTGACCGTTCAGACGGTTGCAAAAAGTTAAATCGGTAAACGATCTCCCATACCTCGTAGCCCTATAGAGCTGCGGTGCCGTGTGAAAAACGCGACATGATTTATATGGCCAGACGCGGCTATCTGGAGATAAATTATACTCTTCACAACGTGGGTGCATACATGCGAAAAAGTGAGAAATGGACCAACCTTTCTCTAGATGGAACTGTGTTTAGCCTCGTTGAGAAATTGCGCGGGGAATTGTGTGACGTTCCCTAGACGTTTCTATAAAATTAAGTGTGTTATGCAATAATTTACAGACAATAGGAATATTATACATAATATTAGACTACATAATATTATATTAGATTACATAATATTATACATAATATTCCTATTTCACATAAATGTTAAGATATGAATAGATTTTAATCAATTGTAAAATTATGCAATGTTTTAATGAAATCAAATATTTTAAATTATTTAATAGAAGTTTTTATTTCTGAACAGTTCAGAAACCTGTAATTTGTTTTTGCTAGTACAGTAGACATAGTTAATAAATATCTGGGTAAGCTGGCCGATTAACATGGCATCTTTTTTATAAGACATCTTGTGTGCGTCACTTGGAAAGTGGGTAACGAACAAACAATCCGAAATCACTCAACCGTTTTATTAAATTCAAATATTTTTTTATGTATAGTTCGCTCTGTGGTTGGTAGAAAATTGATTCAAGAGATCGTCGTTGGCATAAAACGACTTAGACACCGGTTCCAAGTCAAATTAGAAACCTTGAGACGCTTGTAGTTCGTTATCACTACTTCACATTAATAACCTTTCATATAAATCACTACTTTTACAAGTTATTTGCACTAATAGTTCACGTAAGGACCAGTAAATCATACAATTTTTTATCTGTAGTGTAGAACATTGACTGACGAAATCTCAGTTAGGTAATAACCTGAATATTAGCTTCTATCTTTTAGCTTTCTTTCCCATACCATATTATATTTTAGGTATCCCTTGTATAAGATTTCCGCTATGAAGTCCCCAACTTTATTAAATTTATTTCTTTATTCCTAACAGACAAATGGATGGAGAATCCATTTCTTACAACCTTATTATCCCTAGATCCAAGATGATTTGATTGAAAAAGATGTCTCTCCTGATATTGTTATAATTCCATAAAATGTTTGAAGAATTATATATATTGGGCATGGCAGTGAACATTACGTTATTTTAGATAATATAATATCAGTGCGTTCTTGCCTTCGAGTTTTTTTTTTTTTTATATACAATAAGTCAGTGCTTGACTACTATCCCACCTGATGGTAAGTGGCGATGTAGTCTAAG
>DWPA01005076.1:0-12184 GCA_018251375.1 Calpodes ethlius | reverse complement strand
TAGTCTATGATGATGTGCGCACTAACTTATAAAGAGCCTATTCACTCTCCTTTTGAAGACTCGAGACTGTACTGACTCGAGAATAAATATTTATCTGTTACATAAAAGTCCACCCCAGGAATCGAACCCAGACCCCTTACTTTGCATGCAGGATTTCTGTCAAGTAAGCTATGGGTACGTCAGTATTGAATAACTTACGATAATAGAAGTATATGGGATTGAAAACGCGCGCTAAGAATAATTTTAATGTCAATTGTTATAATGTATTTTTCTATTATTTTAGTTGAAATAGTTATCGATAGTTATTTAAAATTTCAAAACAAAGGTATAATTATTAATTCCTAGTAAGTTATTGATGTACATATTGAATTCATTAGTAAATAATACAATTTTACTATTAGAAAATGTTACGGAAAATCTTAAGTTTAGAAATTTAAGCAAAATGAAAAGTTTAATACGGAAGAAACAACATTAATTTCATTGTTAAAATGACAAAAGAATATGTTCAAATTTCTAAAATTGTAACAGTAAGTACTTAAGTATAATTACTAGAAATAAAAATACTAGAAATTCTTTAAAAACCCACTTGTTCAATTCTAAATTTTCCCGCCAATGTATCGCGGACAATACAGCAACGGCCTGACGCTAGTGACGTAAGACTACAGCTCGATAAAAAATATTAGTAAACCATAAAACAATTTGAAGGAGAGTTTCACGGTAATTAATGTTTATTTCTCTATTCAGTGCATCACTATCACACGGTCAATGAAATGTGCTTATTATAGTAAAAATGTAATGAGAAACTCGGTTTTATTACAATTAGTATCGAATATCCATGCCTATAAGCGCCCACGATGAAAGGTTTATCGATATGCTTTTTCTCTTTTACTCGTTAGTCGTTTGACAGAGATGCAAGATTAAGATTGAGTGAGACGTAGTTTTTTATTACATTTGATTGTGTAATTGAATCGTGTTAAATTAAACTATTAATTGAGATTGAATGTTGAGTATGTTATCACTATATTTTAAAGATAGAATATTATTTTAAAAAGTACTCTGTGTAAGGTTTATTTCTTTGTATTTCTTATCTATTTGTAAAATTTACACTACAAATCCTCTTTGCTACGTACTAATAACATTTACAGAAACATTAATTACAAAGATATATAATTATAATAAGGAAATTTGTTATTTTTTATAGAAAACCTTAGTACATAGATATCGAAATGATGGGAGTGGATAAATAATTGATAAAAGGATATATATCAATATGTCAGCAGTAATTTTAGACTTTAGCAAACAGCATTAGCATTTGAAGCGTAGAAAATCTAGAGGAAAGAAAATTTTAATTATGGTGGTTATTTGAAATATTTTCAATATCCGATGATTGTGAACCTCTTTGTTCAATAATTATTTTTAACATAACCAACTAGATTTCCGCGTGTAGCTTTACCCGCGTGATTCCAGGCTATCAGATATGACTTTACGTCAATGACATTTACGTCATGCAAGGACTTTTTTCTTTTAAACGTGGACAAAATACATGGAAATCAAAAATGTTCACATCAATTGCTGAAGAAAACGCATTCTCCATAGAAACATTCATCCCCTTTTAAACCTTTATTTTTACAACAAAATGTACCCTTTGTCCGTCTCCTGGTTCTAAGCTACCTCCCCACCAATTTTCAGCCAAATCAGTTCAGTTAGTGAGGTATAAATTTTAAGTGTAACTAACACGACTTTATTTTACATATAATATATAGATTTAGTGCTCATTCAATAAAAATATTATTTATATTTAGATTTTTTGCGTAGACTTCATTCACTACAAACAAACTACAGTATAATTGCTTCTTATTATAACTAAACATTAATAGAATATTCATGATTATTGATTAAAGAGACAGACAGATAACACATATCAAAAATCTGATGCCATCTGAGGATCTGTAACGTGCCCTCAAAGGTACAAGACTTTCAAGACTACTTTCCGTTCCTTTAACAGGCTTACGATCCATCCATTAAAATATATAAAATATTATTTATTTAAACATTCCGTCCGAAGATAGTTTTGCAACAATGTAATGTTTTGAAAATTCATGCAATTTTCGACCTTGTGTTAACCGAATAAGGATTCTAATCAAGTTTAATATTTAATGTCTTCATAAACTTGACCGCGATTCTTATCTGACTATTAGCGCTGACCCCTTCAACATTACTTAATCAAACTTCTATCCGCTGCCTTTTTAATTGAGGAAATTAATCAAATACATTTATTAAAATTCGCTATCACACGCTTACCGACCGTTGTGCAAATAAAAACGTCACTACAAATATGGTTCTATGTTATGGTTGTGATAGTGCTGCGCCGTAACTTATCGATTAATTTAAAGCATGGAAAAAGTATTAAAATATTTTCTATCGATTACTCAATTGATGAAATCGATTTAATTTGTTCCAAAATTAGAATATTTTCAACATCTTGTGTGTAGTCGAATACCAAGTTAGTTTATCGGAAGATATTCCTTCACCAAAGCAAATCATGATTTCTGAGTACGCAGATAACTTGAAAACCGTACAATACTCTAGTCCTTTCATCTCGGTAAGTAAACCAACTTTCAAACCACTAGGCTATGTTATAAATAGTAGTACATAGTAGCAGATAAGGTATAAATAGATATATAATTTTATACAGAGTTATAAACACGAACCTGCTAGTGAGGTCGTTTCCAACCATGACGAATAACCTAACAAATCGCGATTTCTTGGGAAAATCTTATCTTATTGACAATGGAGCGAGCCGTGACGGACTGCTTTTTGTACGACTTAACGTCGAGGTGTAAAATATTCATAATGAGCGAAATGGGAACGATACCTTTTTTATTCAATCAGGTGATGATTGGAGCAAAAACATTTCGAGTCTGGTGCTGAATAAACAATTGTTTTCTCACAGTTTTGGTAATTTCTCCTAACTCCCGTATCCGGTAATGATCTTGTTGCGATATTACCATAAAAAGTGACGTAAGTCCGTTTCGTTGCATAACTATTTAAGACAAAAAGTGAACAAATACTTTTTAAATAAAATTATACTAAAGTAAACTAGTTTATATTGATAGATTTTCTATTTCGTTTTTTATTTCCAAATCAAATGTTGTGACGTACGAGCAAGTCTCACCATAAACATTAGTTAAACAAACTTATATCTATATTAAAAACAAGTTCAATATTTATCTAAATTTACTCACATCACACTTCTGTTTAAGCAATAAAATATCGCTAGGTGTCATAAAACAGAATATTCCCAATATCTATTTCTGAATAGAGACGGAGGCAAGTTTATAAAAAATATTCCTTTGATACGGTTACAATGAATAAAACAGCTATAAAATAAATATTGAATCCACTAAAACGGATCCTTTTTTATTGATGTGAAAATAGCAAAATGACGCGTTTAACTCGTGCCATTCTCATATAAATAGCCGATAAATGAACACATGATCCACCTGGTCTAAAGTGGTCACATCGCCCATGGTAATATAAAAGTGTCTGATATAATTCTGGCCAAAAAAGAAGAATGACATTGTTTGTAAAGTATTCATAAACCTATCTCCAGCAGTGGACCTTCAAAAGCTGATAGATAGATAGATATTATGTCTTAAGTAAAAATGTTCGTACTGCGATGCATCTTATAAAAAACATCTTAAAATTAAAACAATTTTATTTGTTAAATTATACTCTCCAAAGATTTTCTGGTCGGTGACCCTCCAGTTAGATCTAGCCGATGAATTTATATGCATTAAATTGGATGACTGTTGAAAATTGAACCTGATTAGGTCTGACAATAGTTAGGCTAACCTGACTACCTAATACGTAAGTAACTCTAAATAGCAACTTGTACACACACAAATCGAGAGTTAAAACTCCTATAAAAATATGATACCTATACATAAAACATATCGTAATGTGTAATACAATTTTCTTATAAATATTTATTAAACGAAGTCCTAATTCAATGTAATATGATGACTAGAGATCATTAATTAATAACAGCAATAAACGTTAATGATGTTCCTCTCGACGTGTCGTGAGTGATATCGATAAATTTAAGCATCGATTTGTGATTTATAGCTGATTTGAACAAAGTTTATCCTGCCAATTAAATTACATATTTGCACGATAGTAAACCTTAAAACAGGTATTCAAACACGTAATTGATTGTTATTAGTTGAAAATTATGCAATTTAAAAGAAATGTATAATTTAAAATGATTATTTTTTAAGTTATTAACTGTTATCGATAAACGTCCTTAGAATCGATTTCGTAACGAACTATCTTGGTGTCATATAGTATCGTATTGGACAGTAAATTATACAAAATAACTTACCGATATTAAATAAAAACCGACGTATCACTACCGTGATGAAAAAAGCTCATTCAATATAAAAAAAGCTTCTTAAAATTGAAGTTGTTCACACAATGTAATCTAAACAGATTTTTTATTACCAAAACCAAATTTTACTACTGTTGCTCACAATCAACACAATCATAAACATTTTATTGTGAGAGTGTTAATGGAAATATTTTTATATCAAACAGAAGCTGGTATAAATAATATTGATCGGAAATAACCATATCGTATACTGTCAAGCAATAATGTTCTGTCGTTGCGGCTTACCGCTGGAGACTGACGATGCGGCTTATGCGACTAATGCGATTTTATGATTATGAATAGCATAGTTTTGGTATGAGATTTATTTTGTTGACACAAGTTCTTAGAATAGTAAAAAAAATATAATGTATCTACTTAATGTCACATTTTGAAGAATATTTCATTACAATAAAATCTAATTTAAGTATGCAGAACTGTTTGAACTTAGTCAACTCTGAGTTTTTTTCAACATCGAACATAAACCATCCGAAAGAAGTCTAAGAACTACCAATGAGATACAATCAGCAACGATCATCTATGTTAGTTTTAGTACTGATTACAAATTCACAATCAAAAATACACCGTTAAAGGAAGTGCGGTGTATTTGTGTTCACTTTTAATAAGGATCGACTGCCGCAATCGCAAGCCGCACGCCGCACCCGCATATCTAACTTACACCTTGTAATGTTGTTAACGACGAGACACAATTTATAGTATTGACTCATTACCGCTCGTCTACGCTGACGCATCAACCTTGTATGAAAATAAATTCATTACCGTAACATATCGACTGGTTTCTTATCACTTCCATTTCAATAAATCCTTTATTTTATTTCAGATCATTGAACTTTGGTACTGGAATTGTATAATAGAAACTGTAATGTAACTTTAATAGAGTTAAAGTTAAAATTGAATCGTCTGCAGATGTTTTAATTATAATTGAAACTACTATATATCTAATTAATTTTTTGTAACATTCACAAATAAAGTAGCTAAGTAACTTATGAACTTAAAAACTAAACACAGTTATTACTGCATATTTTATTGTTATAAAAAATGTGATGAGTGTGTTAGCCCAAGCATAACAAGAAATATAGACGGTATTTATAAATGAAACTATCAACAATGCATCCATAATTATTAACCAAACGTATATTTGGCTACAGTCCATACAGTCACAGGTTAACCAAATTCTACTAACTAAATAAAAAAATTAAACATCAGACAATAAATCAAAATCTCATAACAAAAGGCACGACGAAATCGACACGCGTAGCTAATTTAATTACCTTCAATTCATCTCGATAAACACATAAATCACATTATGAATGGTTACGATTTACGTTTATCGATATTGTAACGTAATGTACGTCACTAGCGCGCGGGGTACGTGCGGAGTCGCACGTAGAGGTAGTGACGTCACGTTCGCGCGAATATTCGAACAAGGCCGAGCGATGACCTCGCTGTCACGTGGTGTTCAGCATCCGTGTAATGTTCGTTACATGAACGGACGTTCGAATTAAGAATTTCAGTTTGAACTTAGAATTAAAGTTTGGATTTTTAAAGAATTATATTTTATTACGAGCTGCCAGTAGTTTAAGACGGTTGTCAGGTGATTGTAAAATGGACAAGATGCGTGTAAAAATAATTTGTACGCATAAATTGTATCCTGAAACCGATGAGACCTTTACTTTTACGTCGTATCAATAACTTTCTAATTTGTTCTGAATATACATCATTATGTAACAATAAAAACAAGAGGACGCACGTATCTATGCGTGCATTATTCGACGACTTCAAACTCTAATTAGAAGCGACTCTGTTTACGAAGTGAGGGGTTCAGGGTTCGATTAATATCCGTGACATATATTTAAGTGGCAGATAAATTCACATTTTCGTGACGAGAGTCTTAGTGACCCGTGATACTAGGATTTCTAGTGCGGAGGTAAAGTAAGGTGGTTAGGCGTTAATTTATTATTCTAACCTACATTTAAGGAATCATTTATAAATAATGCTGCACGTTAAAGAAAGGGGAAATGATCTACGAATTATGACGAGGGGTGCGATGGGACCTATATCTTGTGACGTCATATTTAAAAGTACAATACCAAAAATGTTGGTTGAAACACGAAGTATTTATTAATGACACCATTGTAAAACTAATTTCACACCAGCTGTTTTGTAACTTATATTTGTAAAATTGTAATATATGCTTGTGGGAGAGGGGGGAATGAAAAATTGGCGTGACATAATTTATGTATAGCCCCTACGCACTCACATAAAAACTGTTTTATTGTATTTCTTTGCTATTTTACTCATATCTAATTAAAATAGATATCGCTGTATAGAAATTCACAAAACACTTAAATCCATTAGACGGTCAATAAAAATGTTTAACAGAGTAATTAATGTTTTAGTAACGCACCTACGTAGGTAGATTAGAATTTAGAATGCTGTTTAAAAAAAAAGAAACCTGATACTTGTATGTCTATCTGTGTGTCCTATATATAATGTTTTGTCGTTGAATAAAAAAAGTACAGAAAATTTAACTAACACTAATGATAAAACGATCGCGTAGAATTAGTACTTGTAAAATTTTGTATTGTAAAATTTTAGGAGGTAATTTGGGATGGACGTGGGTGTATTGAATTATATCATGGCCATATATAGGCTGTGTATGAGCTGTTTTTTTTTAAACAATGAAGTACCGACAAGTATTTGGAAATACAAGTGTTAAAAGCATACGAAGGTCAAATCCATTAGCGTCATTAATTTTAACTGTCATTCATCAACAGGCTATTTATTAAATATTAATGGAATTTTTGGAGTTGACGTAGAATTATAATTTGCATAATTTATGCAAAGACTTGAAAATTTTATTTATGCCAAAATTTTAATTTTAATCACCAACCATTCCCATAGATCACGTTACTGTCCTACTATTTAGTTTGTTTTTTCCTCCCGTCCAAGATCACTGTAGGTCATCTTATTCAAGTACTATAAAAAAATAGAAATCGAAAAAATACCACGGAAAGTTATTCAAATCTTGACCTGACAACTATAAATCTATTAGATTTTTTTCTTTTTATTTATCAATAACCGCTATTTAACATTCTAATTCGACATGTTACATATAACCCGCTATAATTAAAACGCTATTTTTATGATGCTATTTAAATCCCGGAACGTGATCAGAGACGTGGCTTATCAGCACCAGACAACGTGTTGGGAGGAGCGAGACGGCTGATATCTGACCAGGAAACACAGTAATCTGACAACTGGCTGCGTTTTGCGTTTCTGATAACTAGTGCGATGGTTATACACACACATACATATAATAACACACACAAATATACGTTATATACTTTTGTCACGGTTACAGTTACGCTTATGTATTAATTTTACGGTTTATTGAACATGTTATTGTTAAGTATCATAAACAAAAAAATATTTCTCGTATTTCCAGATATAAATGATGATAAAAATTTTGAAATTATTCGAATTTGGTATCTACAAAAGGTTACAATTCAATACCGAACTGCTATTCGAAGGGTCTTGGGTTCAATACCCAGTGAGTCAGAAAATTGAATAATGAGTTAAAATTTCTGGGTGTGTGTATTATTGTTCGTTTTCCATAGCTCACACAAAACAGGGAAACCTTGGAGCTGTGAGTGTGCAGGTTATTATTATTGTTATAGACACGTACTAAATAATCTTCATTTCCTATTAGACACATTAACAATACAATGTCACTTAAAATAAGAAACTTTATGTGAGAAATGGACATGTTCGATGAAGTTATGTGATATTAAAACATGTGTGCGTGTTTGTGTCTTTGTACGTGCTTGCTGCGTGGTACACCAAAACAATTAAAAAGTTATTATTTCTAAAGAAAAATCCAAAAAGTCAATCATTGCGCGAGCGCTGCGCTAGCGCATCCAGTATCTGAGCAGGAACCGTCGGTCACGCCACCTGTCGCATAGCGTTGACCTGATAGGAACGCGTTTTCGTAATACTAATACTGGCAACACCATAATGTTATCTATCTGTGTGTGTGTACGCTTATCTTCTGGTAATAGCTTGTGGAAATGATCATAGGACTTATGTTTCTTAATTGCTGGTAGTGACGTAACCTTCAGAGACGTAAATAAGCTAGTATCTAATACCAATTTTTCTTTTAATTTCGTTATTATAACATGCGTTAAAATATAACGTATTGAAAAAAGAAAACAACAAGTTTATTCGCAGTAAAAAGTAGCCGTTACTACTCGTCTTTCACCCCCCTATTTCAACCAAAAATCATACCATAGCGACGCTCGGTTGCGGCGTGAAAGAAGGACAAACAAACACACTTCACACACATTTATAATATGAGTATTGATTATAACTCCACAAATAAAAGTCAGTACTTTAATATTTTCTAACAAGTATTACTTAACGTAAATATATTTCGAGACTATTTTTAAATCATCTTTATAATTTGATTTCTCCATCAGATACTTATCTCAATTTTCAGAGCACAATGGATATATCACATCTGAGCTCTCAGTGGATGTCAAATTTACTGACAAAGCTGTTACCCTCAGGCGGGCTGGCGTAATGAGACCTTTACTCAAAGTCCGACTGCAATTAATGTACAACAATACGAGTAGTACATTAATCTAGGGTATTTGTTCAGGAATTATAGCCTTCAGCCAGAGGCCAAACAGTAAACCACGTAAAACGGTTCCATTAATAACGCTCATTCGTCTGTCTGTAGTTTTGGCTGTAAATTACAGATGGCAGTTGGTAATATTAAAGATGACAGAATGAAGAAGGATGATGAAAAGATGATGAAAACTGAAGAGAGCTTTGTTTCTTTTTTAAAATAATTAAGTAGAATTGTGATTCGGTGTGGTTAAAGTTTACATGGGGATGTGCAAAAATCTAATGATTATATAAGTGTTAGAAAACTTTATTCGTTTGTTAAAAAAAAGAAAATACAACTCACCAAGACATAACTAATAAATCACTATTTTAATATAAAAACAGTTGACATAATTATTAAAGCAAAAATTAAACATTCGTTCATAATCATACTTTTTTATTTGATGAATAAGTTTGACAGGTATTTTGGCGGGAAATTAGCGTAACACAGAGTAGTTATAGTGCGGTGACCATAGATGGCATTTATTTTATTGCGATTATGAAAAATGAAAGTGAATAGTGCCTGCCTATAAAACATAAATATATTATTATTTAGCATAAATTAATACACACGAATATTATTTAATGTATAAAAAATGAGTTAGAGAAAAAAATATTGTATGGCCTCTCTCTTTGGCCTATTGGTCAATGGACCGGTAATAGGTTAAAGCCTAATGCAATCCGATTAAACAATCAACATAGAACTTAGGGAGACTTTCCATGAATTAATCACTTCTTACATGTAATTGTGTCTGTTATTAGACCCTTCGTTAGACGCGCGATCATAACAAATTATATTCCCACAATGACACTATCTCGAGACACGGATGACCAAATATTTCTACGCGGCTAATCGCTGAGTGTAGGGTGACTATCGAGTTTGAAAATTCGGGACACATGAGGAAAACGTTAGGATTTTTATATTTTTAGGTTAAGTAAACGATCGCCATTTTATCCAGTAAAAAAACTGAGACATTACTTTCTCATTATATTTTTGTTAATATTTTTATTTTTTAATAATTAATACGACGTTTTAAAAATTATTCAAATAGCATCTAAGAGAGACCAAAATTTTTGTTTCTTTTTATAAAAAATCGTAAGAAACGAACAGACAAGCCACTGAGTAGTGAGTGGTCATTGTCGTTCGTGGATATTAGTAACGTCAAAGGCATAACCATTTCATTGTAGGTCAAGAAAGAAGATATTACGAAATACTTACTCTCAAACCCTCACCCATGATGCCAACTACCAGCCAGACACGACGAATCATTTAGCAGCTGACTTAAGCAAGAAAACACATACCAAGTGGCTTCATATAAATATATTAATACCAATAATCACATGTGTTTCTAAATATCTAAGTTGTCCACGTGATAGAGGACAGTGGGGATAGCCTATCGATGTGCGCGACGGTGGCCCGACTGGGCCCAATTCTGACAGCTACCAACTTTCTCCATAATTATTATTTATACACTGGTCTCCGTGTTTATCTCAGTTTATAATTTTCATTAGAAAGATACATTTCTCAAGCCCACAGGTTCTCAAACTTAACAACCACTTCGTAATTTTTCATACGTTGCACACAACTATTATATTATTGGATGTCTAATATGACCTTTCTATAGTCATCAAATGCTAGGCAAAATGGTTATGAAAAAAAAAAGATTGTGTTGTTTGTGAAAAAATCACCTTAATACTTGGTTTTAAATAGTAACGTGCCAATTGACATTAAAAAAAATACATGCTCTATGATCAAATAACATCAATTAAGATATTAATATATATCAATATTACAAATGTTTTAAAAAGTAATAGTTTCCTCTTTACTTCATTAGATAAAGCTCCAAGCTTTTATTCTACCGTCTCTGTAAATTTCTAGCATCTATAAAGGATCATCATTTTTTATATTTGACGACACACATGGCGTCCTGCTTACCATAACCAAACCGCTAATCAAAAGATCTTAGATTCGATTCCCAGCCAGATAGAAATATGACGTGTTTAAATTTCTATTCTTGGTCTAGGTGTGTCTTTCTATTTTCTACGTGCGCTCACAGGGGATAGTAGTGTAAATGTACAAGTGTGTAACATTAATTATCATTATTTATTATCCCTCACTTTGAGAAACTCTGACCAGGCCATATTATTCTATCACTTGTAGATTAGGCGACGCGAGATTCTCTAATCACGGATTCTGTTCAAACTTCGATATTTAACTCTACGTTTATATGTTTTATGGCTAATTACCGTGTCTGGTTACTGAAATCCGAACTTATCGTCAGATAATGACATTTTAAAATGGATTTAATAACTGAACGTGTTTTTTATCTGCCATGGGAACTTAATGTCTGATGCTACTTTCGTTTTTAATGACATCTTTTATCAGCGTAATCAAGTGTAGGAGCTATTATTATAGATATATAAATTATTTAAATAATTATATTATGTTAATTCGGTAATACTGCTTGAAAATTCTTGCGTATCTGGTGAGAATATTTTCTAGCTAGACATAATCTTTATAAAGCTTCTTACCTGAATCACCAGAAACATATATAATTTTAGGTTTAGTTGGTTTCTAACTCTAGAAATAGTTAAATTTGACTAAGCTGAAATAAAAAAAAAATCTTAATTCAGGAAAATAGCAGTAATTTATATGTCTTACATCATAAACTCAATGTTCTATGTTTGTAATATATACAAGCAGCTTCGTAATAGATGTACGAAAAAATCTAAACAGCTAAGGAAACCTTCCATCAATCCAAACGTCTCTACGGTAGTGTTAATTAGCTAAATAACAGCATTCACACGTCCGACTCGGTGGGCGGTCGTCGCGTGACTGACCGCTAGGCGCTGATTGCACATCGCTGCCAATCAAATAACTTATTACTACCTTGCGATGTGTCCATTTTTTCTATTAGTAACTTGTATTTTATGCTGATGTAAACTTTATTCGTATAGGCTAGAATTTATTTCTGTAAGTTACTTCTTCTCTTTATATATATATAATGGTATTATTATTTTGGTGGGTTTAATAAGGCTTAAAACGTTTTTCTGAAATAACAAAATTTT
>DWPA01005075.1:0-12185 GCA_018251375.1 Calpodes ethlius | reverse complement strand
TATAAATATTTATTAATATGAAAATAATTACTTTGGATAATGTGATTAATATTTTCTTTGTAAACACCGTAAAAAGTAATTACTTTTACGGATATCCTCGCCCACGGATATCACTAACAACGAAGGCATCAGGTATATTGCTAGTCATAAGGTGAGCGAGTTATACAATTAATACTTTAAGAAGTATTAATTTAATTAAATTGAGTAGTGCTTATTATGATTACTTAAATGAAACAGTATTAGTCATTACGGGATGCTGATTTCACACGTAAAATCAGATCAGCTTTAATTTTTTATAATATTAATCAAGAAACGTAGATTTTACTGTAAAATCAGAAATGTTCCGTACTGTAATACTTACAATTACTAGGTTCTTATCCAAAAAAATTGGTGTAGGTTTTTTTTATTTATCTCCTTTATGTCACGTTGTGCCCAATTTCTTACCGCTGTAACTAACGCGTTCACTCGACACAAATTAACATGAAGTAAAATTTTTACAGAACTCCATTATTGCCACTAATATCAACACATCACATCTCACGTTTTGTTTTTAATGCCGATATTAGTCCATCTTATTGGTATTATGTACCACTTCCACACAATGTAAATATCTGTAGGGAAACCTTCCCCTTGCTATTCAATCAGATCTCCAAGTTTTTTGGGAAATAATCCAAATAGCTAAATTAGAATTATTTTAATGTAGCGTTAAACTTTGATAAGGTTCCGTAGTCAAAACAAAACTCTTACAATATTGTTATGTTCGCAAAATCCCTTATTACTAGGAAACTGTATTTTGTCATGGACATACATACGCATTTGTGATACTGACAAAGTGGTAGACGTAAAATAACGATAAATTCCTCTCGTGTACTTCATAGTGTAAGTTATCTTGGTTAAGTCTATCATATAAAATCTCAATTTAGGAATATAATGATTATAATATTACTGAGGATATCACGCAATGTCTGTACGTTTTCAGTTTTTTCGACATTTGATATCAAGCTATGGGCAGCTTTTTCATTTTACACCGTCATATATGTAGCTTACAGCAGAGAATACTATATACGTACTAAAGTTTTTATGGCGAACTTTTATTACTTTAGGAGAGTAAAACAGCGTAAACTGATATCAGTGTTATGTTATAGTTGTTTATAACGGGTGCGCGTTTAATTAACTAGCTTTGATTGGTAGTTAATATTATATATTTGTTATTATTTACGCGTTTGTTACTACTTAGGTAAGTAAGATCATTATTAAACAATGATTAACTCGTTTCGTTTTTCGTCAGGAACGGATTATTGTTCCTAGTAACATCTCATAGAAGAAAGTTACCATACACTATTAAGAAAACCTCTTTATGTATGTATATATTATATACGTGTTACTGTATAAAATACTATAATCTCCTACCCTTTTGGTATTTTTAATCTTGTTCATTACGACCTATCACTTTGGCCCTCCTGAAGTATTAGTTATCATTCCGGACAGACTTTCAAAAGGTCCTGAGTTCGATTCGAGGCAGAAATTTTAAAGATGAGTTTAAATTTTCGTTCTCGCTCCGGTTCGTTGTCTTGTATATGTATACTTTTCATGGCACCCATAACACAGGGAATATTAGTATGGGTATGAGCGTATAATTTTATTTATTCATTCAACAACTTTAGCTATTCTAATACGGCGAATTCAACATCACAACTGAGCGAATAAAAAGTATGTTTATGATAATGACACCAAATTTGTGAAAAGAAAAGTAAAAATCATTTAATATGCAAAATGTCTAAAGAAAAGTGTACTAGCAGGTATCTTTAGGTAGGGTACAAAAATCTGTTGATATAACTTTTAAGGTTTTGATTGTATCAAATAATCGATGGTTTGAGTTAAATATTATTTTTAGTGATGGCTATATCTTTAAGTATTTTTATCAGTATTATTGATACAGTTAGTGACTGAAGTTGCAAGTTAAAAGTGCAAAGCACTGAATTTTTTAGCGACTAAATTAGCTGCGAATTTGACAATTAACTAAAAATTAAGTTAGAAAGGTATATGCACATTACTTCAAGCTGAAACAAAATATCCATATACCCTTAAATTATTGAGTAATATTAAATAAATAAAAAAAAATCAGAATTTCTTAACTGTTAAATCTGTTAACTGTTAAATTAGATAAGCATTGAAAATTGTAACAAAAATGACAATTTTCAAGTAGGATCATAGTAGGAGAAGACAGGTTAGCTCTTTCTCCTTTTCAATTCTACGTGCTCCCTGTGACATGTAAGTAATGGCGGCCGGAACTATTGTGTTGTTTATACTTCGAGGAGAAAAACGATAAGCTCTGTAGCTTATCATTACTGATAATAGATTCTTTAAATTTAATTTTAACCACTAAATTTACACATTGTAACCCAATTCACTAATTATTATCCAAATTAATTTGCTAAACATTTTTTTTTACTACTATACCTATCATATTTTAATTAAGTTAACAAAAAAAAATCTTTAAATTAAGTTTTTTTTTTTTTTAATTATCGATATTTGAAACTTCGATTCCCGTAGAAACTTAGGACTCGTGGTCACACCCAGACTGAGTGATACGAGGGATATTTGTTATTTTATATTATTAGAGACAAACACGAGCCCCAGCAATAATTCCGATAAAGTATTCCAGAGACATACCGTTCAGAAAAAGTTGTAATTGAAACCATTGATAATTTGAAAATATTCAATAATAAAATACCAAAAGCATAACTCGGAAACTACAAAACATCCCTAAATTTGTACGAGAGGTTAAATCGTGAGGTACCATAGATTCCCGCTGATAAAAATATCGTGGGGCAGCGTTTATATAAAAAAAAGTCTTTGAATGAAATCGTTTTTATATTATGTGAAAAATTGCAAGTATTACTCGTATGTCCTCAAATATAATTTCTCCCGTTCATAAAAGTTGTTTTTTCTACTGAGAAAACAAGACGAATGAACAAAATGAATGTCAATATTCAAGTTCTACCTTACATCAAAGTAAATTATTAATCAGATTAATTCCACATACTTCTTTGAATTTGTTTTATACGTAAGATATTTGGGAAAGGTGAAAAAAAGATTAGAGATTTTTTTTTTTTGGTATTAGTGATGCCTAAAATAACGAGTGCCCATGTTGGTCTTGATAGCTATAAACGATGTGCTATTTATTTAGATGTTTTTATAGTTATAATATATTTAAGTTAGCCTATTGCAAAAACGTTAATGTTTCATAAATATGACACATCTTATCTAATTGTATTTCGTCAATATTAAGTGAAGTGAAAGTGTAATAATAAAGTATATAATAAGTTATATAATATTTTGTAATCTTTTATTTAATTATTAATGTACTTGTTTTTTTTTAACTTACTGTAGGTCAGATTTAAATAAAAAAATATGTTTATAATAATTTGGAAAACTTCAGATGTGAATATATCATTATTTGTATGTAGATACAGCCAACCTCATTTTTTTGGTGTTTGTTGTATTGTATTATTATCCGGAAAGTTCGTGCCGATATTTAAAGACAAAACGCAGCTCATTCAAATATTGACGAAATTAACGAATTGTAACCAAACTTTTTTCCAGATATGGCGAAACTATCTCTTTCGGAATATGTACAGTGTACACATGTCATTTGTTTTCAATAATTGTGATAATCGAAAATCGGCAATAATTTTCCAGACAATATATTATTATCACTTTAAGTGGATTCACATGTAGACATGAGTTTACTTCTGTAATATATACTAAGTATAAAAATATTTAGTTTAAAATATTTGTAGGGCTACTTTTTCTACATTGTTATTCAAACAATAGAGATGTGACAGTCAACGAGACTATTTTCTCGGTATTTCTATGCCACACACTTTTAAGAGCGCCTTCACCGCCGCCCGTCCCACGGTTTCAACGAGGCACAAGTACCCCGGTGCCCTTGTATATAAATACACTAAACCTAAATTATCATTTTTCGATTTTTACTTTTATATTAAATACTAGAAGAATATCTCAAGTTACAGAAAAAAACAACTTTTGAAAACAGAATAAGAATATCAACCAAAAAATATATTATTATATATTACTGAGTATTTGTTTATTTATTTATATATTTAACCTTTATTGACGCGAATAATGGCGAGCTTAATGCTCAATGCATTCTCTATCAACTAACCATTGGACTATATATACCTAATATATTAATAATTCTATAACGAAGCAAGTGACTGTCAGGCGGTTTTCACTGACGTATTGCAGTAAGCTAGGGGTACTGCAACACCGATCACTTAGCTGACAGATAACACTTATATTACGCTAGGACCCACAATATTTTTAAGAATCCTTTTCAATTATTGCACACATAGATACAACATGTAAGTAACCAACAATTTCTATGTTAACATCAGGCGAATAAAAAATGCACTCTATTTATCGAGAAATCTATCTCGAGAAATTCTTCCCTAGGTCATACAAGTAAGCAAGAGAAAGAAAATGTAAAAGAAATAAATATTCAAGAAATATAAAAAAATCAAGAAGCCATATTTCAGTTGAAAGTAATTTACAGAGAACATAAATTAAACGAGATTTGCCTCTTTAACTTGATCCTCATTAAAGTTTTAGGGAATCCAATTTAATTTGTAAAAAAATCCTCAGAGATTTTATGATTTATTTTGTACAACCTAACAACGCTTCTAGAAATAATAACATTTCTACGTCACGAGGTATGACGGCGTGTACTTAGAAGTTGAAGTCGGAGACATTGTGTTTAAAGACCAAATATTCGTTTGAACTTATGTGATTTCAAATCCATTACATACAGGTTAAGTACAGTGCCTATAATAGTCGAAATTCATTAAAGCGTCCATAACTTAGAAACCTTTAGGCCTGTGTTAATTCAAGTGGGTGTATTATTTTAGAAAGAGTTGCTAAATATAAATATCTTGCTTAAAGCTAACCAACCCTGGGAGGATCAAACTAGAGAATATGGTCGCGATAAAATAGTATTTTACATACCATTAACGATAAAGAAAATTTCTTTAAAGATTCAAAAAAATCAACATTGCAATTTAATTAATGTCTTTGATTAAAAATCAAAGGTCATCTGAATGTTTAAGTCTTTCTTTGTTCACAAAGTAGGCCACATTCCACAAATAATCACAGCACTCTCTCCGAAAATAAAAAAGTATTCGGCAAACGTAAAAGCAGTAGCCATAAATACTCACGCTCTTGTACTATCTGAAAATGGGTATAAAGACAATGGAAGAACTGTTCAGATTAGCACTGGATTAGAAAAGATATCACTGACAGCTAACCTCCTGTGTATGAAAAGTATGAATATCTGTAAAATATACACGGGCTAAGAGCCATTCCGCTTTTTTTCCTGTACTTGTATATTCATTTTCTCTCCTTTGGTAGCTTTAGTTATCAATATGAAAAATTGGTATCAACTGAACTCTCTCATTCGACTTAAATTCGTTTTAATATAGAACTTTTTATGTCTAATTTTGACTTCTCGGATTATAATAGATTAAAAAATTGATTAAGATAAATCCACACAACACAGAAACTAAAAAATATATACATCTGGAAATTTCTTCAATCCTTTCTTTAAAAGATAATTATTTGATTTAAATGTTATATATGTACAGGCAAAGCATTGATTAACTAACAAATAACAATATAAATTTAAATTTTAACTATCTACTCTAGAGACATTTAAACGACATCCTAGGTATATAATATTGTTCATCTCAAAGCAATTCAACAGAATTTCCCTTTTCAACTTTTCAAATTAAAATAATTGAAACGATTATTTATTCATAAGAGCACTTAAGCGTACCCTACATTGCGTACAATACGAATTAATGAAACGTGAATCTCATGTTCACATTCAGTTAGGGTTGAGCTCATAAATACACACAATCAACAAGCCGTAGTTTCATGTAGGTATCCATGCCCTTACAATACCTCCGTTAATCTCCATTTTGAGCACGTTTTAAGCATTGTACACTGGATACAAAGTAATAACTTCTACAAACATATATTTTTGTTCGCCTAAAATTGGAACGATTCTTGGAGTATGTACAAGGAATAATTTAAAAAAGGTATTAATTAATTAGGTACCTTAAGTTTATTCAACATTTATTTTTTCGTTAATCGCACCTATTCCCAAAGGATTTCTGGATATATTGTTTTGTAATAGTAGATCGCATTTTATATATTTTTTTCATGTTATAGTGTATTTACGTAAGTTACTTGGAGTGTACAATGAAGAGGATTCTATTTTAGTATAATATATTATGACAACTTGTGTATATTCGTAACCTAATTTTTGGGACCGTGCTCGTCAAAGGAGATATTAACACGACAGATGTGTGACAGTAAATGTGAAGCTTTGTCCGGATATGTAATTTTGTAAAGTGGAACATAATATATATACAGTGTTGAGGAAAAAACACACAAAAATATCAATTTCCTATAAGTTAAACTCCAAAACAGATACGTACGAGCAGAGTTTGTTAGTAAGCGTTGGTATTTAAAGTCCGAACTTAAAGTGCTTATTCACCAAAACGGTAAGTTGTTAAGCTGTACGTAACTCACAAATTACATTTTGTTCCAGTTCTGGAGTTGGAAAGTCGAGAATTTGGAGGAAAACGAATTTTTGCCTGATTTCACTACACCATTAAGCAAATTGTTTCAGTTATTAGCGTCACGAACTTTAAGCTCACAGCTTAAAGCCTCTTTTGATTGTGGTAAAAAAGTTATGCGTAAAATGTACGGTAGTTTTCCCACTGCTTTTAAGAGCGTTAACATTTTATCCCCTGAATATGTTGTGTAAGCCGAAAATTTAAATATAATTGGAGTAATATCTATCAATATTATTTAAATAGAGACTGAAGGACATAGTCACAACTTTTTGGATTCAAATTGGTAGTTATCGGAATACCGAATAACCTAGGGTTAATTGATGGTGGACAGATTCTGTAGATATTCTTGTCTTAAGGAGTTGGAAAAAATAGCTTATTTTAATGTATTATAATTATTTTTTTTATGTTTTCCTAGAAATATTATTAGAATTAAGTATTAATAAATAGATTATGTGTTTTGTTTAAGGTAAGTAATATAAATTGAACTGACACTTAAACTGTTTTTTATCAAGTACTTTTCACGCGTTGGGTAGCGAATAAAAGATCTACATCTAGTTACTCTAAGTTTTTTTTACTTTTTGACATGTCTTTTTGTTCGTATAATATAGTCTTCGATTTCACGAAAAAGTGCGATTCTCTTATATCCCGCAGAGTCGTGAAGATATAATATTCAAAATAGTTCTCAAGGCGCGTAATTACGAGCTTCAATGTGCTAAATATATTCGACAAAGTAAAAAAAAAAGTTATGGCGGAAATAGTAAAAAAAAAACATTTTTTTCCGAATTCTTAATTTTGACGCTCGATATTTTGAAAACTATGCTTAATATCAAATTTTGAGAAAAAAATCCTCTAGACAATTTAGTTAAAACCATTCGCGTAAAACAAAGATGATGAGGTTAAGGGGTTTGTACTGTAGCTTAACCCTTTTGAAAAAAGTCAGAAAGACGTTCGAATCGTGGAAATTTTGCAATTTGTTTGTTCATAGGTGTTATGTAGAGGATACTTATGTTAATTTAGGAATAAAAATAAGAATAAATTATCCTGACTTTATTGTCGTTTAACGACACTATTTTTAGAATTCCGTAGAATATTTTCAATGTGTTCGTTAGTCGTGTGAAAAACGAAATTTGTGAACTTTATTTGTAATATGTTAAAAATCTAATAAAGTTTTACACTTTTGTTCTTACGAGTACACATTGCTAAACATTACATTACGTTGAAAATCTCGTTCAGCTCGGACAAAGTTTGGTTGGTTTTGTTTTTATTTTGCGTGCTCAAAGAAATAAGTTTGGAACTGAATGCATAATAAATTTATTGCATTAATATACAAAGCAATTTAAAATGTTTGCAATGAGGATATGAATTGTTGTTATAAAACATTAAATTAGAATGTATATTTTAAATACGGATAATCACGTTTACGTATATAATATAATTCCGAACTATAGCCAATTTTTTAATCCAAGGGTGTAGTTGAAATTTTGTGTGTTGCAAGATTTTATCATATATTAAATAGTAATGAGTTACAAGTAGTAAGAAATATGCAATATTTTCCGATTTGTGCGTTAAAGCATAATATTAAATTTACCCACATCGAGAAATGCAGAATTAACCAAATCGATAACCCCTTCTATAAGGTTTATTTAAGTTTTTTTTTTTTTTTACAAGTCAGCCGTTTTAGGAGTCAGATTCAAGGCACGTAATGATTACTCAACTTCATTAATATTTTATATGAATGTTAATCTTAAATGAAATGTTATTAAATTAAATTAACCAGGCTAACAAACAAACATCTCCGATTCATATAATCGGAATCTTGGGAACATCTGTACCAAAAAAACAGGCAACATTAATTTTGCATTTCATAATTGCGATTGTCAAATTTCTGTGTGGCAATAAAAAACCGAGTAAAATTAAATGGATCATGATAATAGTGACACTTGATAGGTGACGGTTGACATTAAAATGCTGACATTGGCCACACAAAAAAAAATATTTTTAAGTATTTTTTATTCTGAAGTTGTTTTCATGTGCTTTTCTATTTTGTCAGTAAATTTCCAATGATTTAACCAGACTCGATACATCTTTCGTAGACCTCAAGAATTTACTTTCTGTACTTATATAATAGCTTGCTATACTTAGGTCTAATGCATCGAACGAAGTAAGCGGAAATATATTCATACCTTTACAAAGACTTTTCGAGCTCAACATATTTTGTACAATCTAGTTTTACAAGTAAGCAAAGCGCGCGTAGCTCATATTAAACTTACAAACTTGAAACACGAATAGGTATTTGTACTTTGTAAAAGAAAGTAATTATTACTATGTAACGTACTGCTTCTATTTTATACCTGAACCATCATCATGGCGGTTGTTTTGTAACGGATTTAATTTAACTTGCAATATTTGTTAGTTTGATTAAGTTTAAACTTAAAAGCTGAAGAATCATCCGTTTCATTTACGACCAAAAATCACTTTTCACTTAAACCGAGACGTACGTATACAAAAACAATTGCAAGAGATTTTCCATCAATGCAAAATGAGGATGTGTGCTTAGCACACACAGAGTATTGACTGATTATGCATGTTTGCTAAAGATCCGTTTGGTTAATTCTAAAATATCTCCATACCTTTCTTCGCTTTTCACTTTAATGAAAATCAAAGAAAATCTTCGCTTTGGTGACTTATCCATATTAGTATGTGTAATGCTTTATTAATATGTTGCAATATAACATAATTTAACAAAACAGTAAAATCATATGCAAAAACATGTTGCTATTTCATTTCATTATGCTGGTTCAATTTAAAAATAAAAATAAGGTAAAATAGCGAAAATTCTTGTTACGCTAAAGTAGAATTACACATAAATAATTAAGTAGGTATGACGTACAGGAAATTTCATTTCCCCTACTAATAAGTATTCATACTCTATAGATAAGAGTAGGCGGTATAATAAATATTTCATTATATTTGATTCACTTCTAGAACTAAATGTGAGAGAGAATTTCGTGTTACTCGTATTAAGTAATTGTGTGACTACCGACTTGAAACGTCTATTGTTGTGTACGTAGTAGGATAGTTGAAAAACATTTCTCAAACCGCCCAAGTTAATTAATATATACATTTCAACAACAATCTCCGTCGCTTCTACGTAACAATAGTCATTGTATCAAAGAAAAATATTATTTATTATTCTATAAGAATGTGCGAACAAAACGGCAAACTTAAAGCCGAAGGTAAAATTAAAAGTTTCGTCTCATTTAATTTTGTTTAATGAATGAGCCTCATTTATTTCTACGATAACAAGGGTCTCGTGATGAATGCGCAGCTGGGTTCTACTGAAACATATAACTTAGTCACAATACATTTATTTTAAATTTTATTTCAATTGTTGGCAGGTAAAACTATTATGACTCAACTCTGCAAACTTATTTTGGTTATAACTTACACAATAAAAAAATAAAAGCACAAAAATTAACACCAACGACCGACGCCATCTTGTAAATAATACGTAACTAGCGCTGCGGTGGCGGAGAAACGTACTACTTAAATGTTATGGTGGATTTAAATCATCCGTTGCTTTTAAATGTTTTCAATGCAACAAATATTTCAACAACAAAATTAGATCGTTAGTTAAATGCTTTTAATATATAATGGAACGGCTATATCGATCAGTTACAATCAGCCACATTAATATGACAGGAATTCTAAATAAAGTAAAAGGATCACAAGGAGTACATTAATCGTATAATGAAATGGTTTTTTAATTATCTTTAATAAAATTTAACCTTCCGTCGTGGTTAGTAATTTTGTGTTAAGTAGTTGTTAATTATTGAGCTCGTTGGGATACAACTTCCAAATATAGATATTGGAGTGCTTTGTATTAAAAATAAATATAATGAAAATTAATATCCAGAGTAGGTATACTATATAATAAGTTCGTGTGTAATGTTACTAATTTCCAATTGGTGGTTGATTAAAATAGTTTTAATATTAATACTGACTCAATGCATAAAAATCTGGTATAGGATCTGTCTGATGTTGGTTTTATTATGACTTCAGCCACATCTGTGTCTTAATATTTGAATGTGGCCAACAGTTTAGGGCGCTTGTCCACGTGCTAATTGACACTATAATTAACGGAATATAGCAACTTCATTAATTTAGGCAATCTTAATATTAACACGTTTATTGAGGCACATTTGGGCGCAGCCGCTAACACTGACGTTAACGCAGATGTGACAGGAATATTACCGATGAAGAAATATTAAATGTATTTTGTGGCATTTAGTATGATTTGAAATGTCATCCCAGCGACAGACATTTTAATAGGAATACGGTCCGTGATATGTGGCGTAAACATGTTTGTGAAATGGCCAATCAATTAGAATAAAGTCATATTGATAACTTTAATCGAGGTTTACATGGTCGTTCAATTTATTCTCTCTGTAAAATAAACTTTTTCTTCCTTTACAACGATACTCTTATTAATGGTCTTGGCTTTACTTTTTTCTACTTTTATCTTTTTTTCCACTTCCATTCTAAGAACGCTTATGCTCCGGTCCATTTAACTTTAATTCTTTTTGTTTCAACCGTTCACGTTTGTTCTAGATAAAAGTTACACTATCATACTATTATTGGATTGAAGATCAGTAGGTAATCGGATTATCTAAAAGTCACATGTTACTTAAATCCTTATAAAATATGAATAAAAAATATATTACACGATTATTCGTTGTAATCCATACTTAATAGTTATCTGTTACGCTTTCATATCATGTTTTAGATTCTTAAATGGAAACAAAAGGCGGACGTTGTCTTTAGATAAATAATAGTCGAAAAATGAATAAGTATCACTTAAAGATTATTATTGACCGGTTTTAATACCTATCATCTATGATAGTTCACTCTTAGGGATTCAAGCCCTATGAATCAACGATCCCGCATACTAAGCTTAAATGTACACCAAAGCGGTAAAGCCGTGGTAATAACCTTATTATATTGATATCCATTTATTCAAACCATTTATATTTCATTGATCTCTGAACTGTCTATTCAAACGTTTAGTAAAAACGATCTAACGCATTAAGGCCAATGCCCCCTACACGTGATGCGTAATCTTTGCATGACTTGCTACTCACCTGGTCGGATAAGCAAACATTATAGAGCAATAGCCATTCACGTCATATCTCAGGATGTATTACGATAGTTAATGTCCTGTGATGCAGGAAATGAAGACTTTAATTTAAAACTACAAAGATGTTTAAGAAGCAATAAAATCAGGTAAGGGTGGAGCAAGGTGAGATAAAATATCGTGAGAAGATGGTAGCACACGAGATGAGAAGGGGAATCTTATAAAAAAATTGTTGCTGGAGTTCAATTCATTTTCGAGAATACTTAAAATCAATGGAAGTGTTTTATTATTATCAAGAAACTTTTTATTACAAAATAGGAACTTCTATGAAACTCTAATAAATTAAAGATCTCTCTGTGAAAACCCAAGGTGTACTGAAATTACCTTTT